>ML324131.1:0-48052 GCA_005239505.1 Nicotiana paniculata
GTCACTTTAAGTGGAAAAACTCCCATACCCCTTTTGGGGCGTATAAAAAGGGAGGTGTGACAATCGCTTACAACGAAATTTCCTATGGGGATCCACAAATAACCACGAAAAAATTCACCTTATAAATTGGAACACCACCAGTTCTCCTAAAAAAATGGTGGACTAGGCATCCAAAAACTTCTTAACAAAAATAAATCTCTTCTCACTAACCTCTACTGGCGTTTCCTTAAATCACCATCTTCACCCTGGGCTTCTATCCTTATTAATAAATATCAAAATACCTACTCTACCATGGGTAGTACCAAGGATACTATATTTGGAAAAACCTAATGAAAGTAGCAAACTTATGTCGCAAAGGAATTAGTTGGAACATTGTTAATGGCCAAAGTATCAATCTATGGCATGATCACTGGATCACACCCAACTTATCTCTGCCTCAACTCATCCATGGTCCACTCATACCCACAGACACATCTCTTTCCTTAAATCATATTATTAGGAACCACTCTTGGGCTCTTAAAAATCTTGCCATTGAACTGCCGCGCGATATCGTCTACTTAATCAACCATACATTCATTTTCCCTCCTCCAGCTACACACGACACCCCTTACTGGAATGTCACACCACATGGTGAGTTTGTCCTGCCTTCGCTTATTCAATTATATCACCTAACACATCCACACCACCAACATTCTCCCACGCCTGGATATGGAAATTACCGACTTTAGCTAAAATCAAACATTTTCTCTCGCTTGTTATGCACAACTCACTACCCACCTCCTACACCCTCTACAAACAGCGAATCACCCAGTCCATGATCTGCTCACTATGCAATTACCACACTGAAAACATTTCTCACATCTTCTTTTTTTTCTGCAAACCTGCTATACAAATTTGGAAATACTTCCACATCTCTCCACCAAAAGTGGATTTTTCCACATGGATACGCACTAAATGTACCATCATTACATCAAGAGTGACCAAATACACGTGAGTGTGGGCATTTATAACAGTCCACCTCTAACCGCCTCTAACTATTTTCTTTTAAGGACAAAACTATTCTAACTTATACACATAAGTCCCTCAACTTAGTTTATGTGTAGCTAGTTTATATGCCAATACTCTCCTTCAAGCTGGTGGGTGAACTGCATCAAGCACACCAAGCTTGGACAAGAGGAAATGATGATGTGCTAACCATAGACCGTTGGTCATAAGGTCATCCAATTGTAAATTGGTAGAAATGTATTATGGTGCCAATTGTCCAGTCTTGTTCTTCTCTCGAAAAAGGTGGAAATCTATCTTAATATGTTTAGTTATTTCATGAAAGATGGGATTGGCTGCTATTTATAAAGCACCCTTACTGTCGCAATGCAGAGAAACTGGTTGATGGACATGGACTTGAAGCTATTTCAATAGTCCAAAAAATCACGTAATTTCTGCTGCTGGTGCTGCTAGACTCCTGTATTCAGCTTCTGCTGAAATTCGACTCACAGTTTGCTGCTTCTTGGACTTCCAGGAAAGCAAAGTATCACCCAATTTAATGATGTACCCTGTGACTGATCCCCTAGTGTTTGGACATGAGGCTCAGTCAGAATCATAATAAGCAGATATACTGTTGATAGGACCAGTGGTTAGCAAAATGCAAAGGCCTGGGGCTGATTTCACATATCTGACCACACGTAATGATGCATCCCAATGATATTGTTTAGGATGTTGCATGAACTGGCTGAGTACTTGAACTGCAAAGCTAAGATCTGGTCTAGTAATGGTTAGGTAGAGTAACTTCCCAATGAGTCTTTGGTAGCTTCCAATATCTTCCAGTTCCTCATCTCCCTTGACTCCTACATGTTTGTCATAGTCGATGGTAGTCAATTTCTGATTCAATTCAATAGGAGTGGAGATTGGCTTGGTTGCTGCAAGTCCAACTTCTGAGACCAATTGCAAAGCATACTTTCTTTGAGTGAGCAGTATCCCTTCCTTTGATCTCAGAACTTCTATGCCAAGGAAATATCGAAGTTCTCCTAGGTCCTTTACTATAAAAGGGTTGTGTAAGTGTCATTTTTTAGCCCCTTCTATCAATTCTACATTGCTTCCAGTTATAAGCAAATCATCCACATACACCGGGATTATAAAAATGTGAGGTCCTGTCTTCTTAGCGAATAGAGAGTGATCATGATCACTTTGAGAGTATCCTCCTTCCAGTAAAGCTTCAGTCAGTTTAATTTTCCATTGCCTTGAGGCTTGTTTAATGCCATATAGAGATTTGAGTAGTTTGCACACTTTGTGCTCTCCTTATTTCTAGAAGCCCTAAGGTAAGTCCATGTAAACTTCTTCATAGAGGTCTCCTTGCAAGAATACATTGTTCACATCCATTTGAAATACAGTCCAACCTCTTGATACTGCAATGTTGATCATTCTCCACACAGTGACCATTTTTCCACCGGAGAGAAGGTTTCATGATAATCCAAACCTTCTTGTTGAGTACAACCCTTAGCCACTAATCTAGCTTTTATATCTCTATTTCCCCATTTGGTTTGTATTTTATCTTGAACACGCATTTAGTTCCTATTGCTCTCTTACCAACAGGAAAGTCAACTATCTCCCAAGTAGCATTGCTCTCAAGAGCCTTAATTTCTTGTGACATTGCTTCTATCCAGTTCTTGTCCTTGCATGCTTCCTTGAAGAATTTAGGTTCGATTTCTACTGCAAACACTCCCAAATAAGCCTGGTAGTTGTTGGATAAATGATTATAGGATCTAAAGTTTGAGATACAGTGTGGCTTGTTCTGTGAGTTGCATGTGGTAATGTAATCTTTCAACCAAATAGAGGGTCTTGAAACTCTGTTGGATTTTCTGGTATGCAAGTCATCTACAGGTATTTCTTCTACAGGTGGTTGGCTTGTGTCTGCTTTTACCTCAACTAATGGTGCATTCTGTTGAATTGTGTCTGCATCATCAGTCTCAACTATCGGACTCACAGTTTGTTCAAAATCAGCTACTGTTAGAATGCAATCTGAATCTGCTGTTTCCATCCTTCATTTGGAATCTGCTCTTTAGAGTTTGGATGATGAACTGGTTGTTCAAGCATGAGTTCAGTTGGAACAACTGATGGTGTAACACTTGGGAAGAGATTTTCTTTAATTTGCATCCCTTCCTTGAAAGGGAAGATATGCTCTCTGAATGTCACATCTCTGCTGACAAATACTCTTCTGCTTTCTAGATCATACAACCTATAACCATTTTGTGTTTCTGAATAGCCAATGAGAATGGATCTCCTTGCACTTGGTGCAAACTTATCTCCTCTAGGTAAATTGCTTGCAAAACAAAGACATCCCAATACTCTTAGGTGATCTATTCTTGCTGATTTTCCATGTAACATTTCATATGGACATTTCCCTTGTAATACTCATGTGGGCGATTTGTTTATCAAATAGGCAGTTGTTCTTACACAGTCACCTCTAAAACCTTATTGGCAATGAGCTTTGGAATTTCAGTGCTCTTGCCACTTCCAATATATGACTATGCTTTCTTTCAATTGTACAATTCTGATAAGAGGTATATGGGCAACTACTCTGATGGATTATTCCCAAAGAAGTCAACAATTCAATACATTTAAAATTAAAAAACTCAGTACCATTATCTGATCTTAACACCTTGATAGTTATACCAAACTAATTTTGAATCATTGCAACAAAGTTCTTTATTACAACTAGTACTTCAATTTTTGAGTGGATCAGAAACACCCAAGTGTACCTACTATAATCATCAACAATAGTAACAAAGTAGTTTTTCGTATCATATGTAGGTACTCTATGAGGTCCCCAAATATCTAAGTGAATGAGTTAAAAAATTCCAGCAGAACTAGTACTCCTAATAGGAAACTTTAGCCTACATTGTTTAGCTAATGTACATACTTGACAATTCCTTTGTACATGCACATCAACTTTATTCTACAACCTTGGAATATGTTGCATTGCCTTCATTGAAGCATGTCCTAACCTTAAATGCCAAAGTTCAGTTTCTTCTCCTTTTCTCAGGAAAACTCTTGCGCCTACTACTGTTATATTCTCCTTAAGCAAGTACAAACCATTGTTCTCTCTACCAATCCCCATCACCCTGCCGCTGTAAAGATCCTGAAATATACATAACTTAGGAAAGAATGTGGCTGAGAAATAGAGATCCTTTGTGAGCTTAGATACTGACAACAAGTTAAATTTAAAATCTAGCACATATAAGAAATTTGTTACTGTCTCATTTCCTAATATGGAGGCCTCTCCTGTGTGAGTTATTTGAGATTTACTTCTAGTAGGAAGTTGTACTTCATGTCTCCCTTGATCATCTTCCCTTTTAATATTGTTTGGAATATTATTACTGTGTGTAATATGATGTATTTCTCCTGTATCTATTACCCAATCACACATACCTGCATAGGATAACAGAGAGATTATACCTGCAAAATTATTAAAACTTTCTGGAGTTGTTGTTTTTGACAGCAACTTGACCAGCTCTTGATACTGTTCTTCTGTGAAGAACTGCCCTGCTCCTTGTATTTGTACATTCATCAGTTTTCCTTACTCACTATTTGCATTCACATTCACATTGTTAGCATAGACCTTTCCTCCTGCAGGCTGATTCTTCTATTTGCTCTTAAGTGAGCTGGATATCCAATTATTTTGAAGCAATTCTCCTTAAGATGCCCTTTATACCCACAATGTTCACAAATGACTCCAAGCCTTTTTTCTCTAAAGTCCTGGCTTCTCCATGCTAATATGGTGAGTGGTTCCCTATGTGTATCAAAAACACCTAAAGACCTTTGACTTTCTTCCTGAGTGGTTATAGCATAGGCTTCATTAACAGTCACAACATGACTTTTAGCTAACACATTGCTCCTTATGTTGCTATAGCTTTCATTTATCCCCATAAGAAATTCCAACAAACGTTGAGATCTCAGATGTTCTACTGAGGGTCAAGATTCTTCAAATTCACACGAAGACACTAGTACTAACACATCTAATTCATCCCATAAGTCCTTCATTTTAGAAAAATAGCTAGTGACAGAGTCAGTACCTTGCCTTAGGGTTGCAATGGCTGTCCAAAGGTGATAAATCCTTTTTAAATCTAATCGATCAAATCTTTCCTGAAAATCATTCCACACTTTACTTGCATTAGAGGCATAGCCAATACTCGATATCAATTTACTCGATACAGTGCTCCCAATCCATGACAACATGATCACATTATATTTTTCCCATTGTTCTGCTAATTCTCCTCTGTACATACTTTTTACACAAGTTCCGTCCACAAACCCTAGCTTACTTTTTCCCCGGAGCGCCAATGTCATCGCTCTACTCCATAGAGCATAGTTTTCTGGCCTTGTGAGTTTGAGCGGTATTAGGACGAGTTCTGGAGCATCTGAGGGTTGTAGAAATAACAGATGATTGTGATCTAGAGAAGCAACTTAGTTTCCTGTCATGGCTGACTTAAATTCAGCTTCGTCGAAGTTTCGATCTTCTGAATTTTGCCTGAATCTCGATGATTTCACGATCTCTACTCTGATACCATGATGAAACCAATTGAATCCATTTGATGATGCAACATGAAAATGAATCAGAGTGAGGAATTTAAAGTAGAGATAGAAAAGAAATGAGGTAAAAGGTGAATCTTTGTTATTACATCAAGAGTGACCAAATACACGTGAGTCTGGGCATTTATAACAGCCCACCTCTAACTGCCTCTAACTATTTTCTTTTAAGGAAAAACTTATTCTAACTTTTACACATAGGTCCCTCAAGTTAGTTTATGTGTAGCTATTCTATATGCCAATACTTTGGCAATCATGGCTTACTCGAAATCACAACTATTTTCACTGCTCCTTCAAGCCCTTAAACCCGTGTATCATTATAAACCTTGCCGTAGAACAATATCTTCTCACTTCCACCCCCACTAAATCACCTCGTACACTTATTAATATCAAGCGGAAAGCTCCACCCCCATCACATGTTAAATTAAATATAGATGGCACCTTCGACCATATCAGTTCGACAGGAGGATTAGGTGAGTATTTCGAGACTCCACTGGTGCGTGGCTTCATGGCTATACAAAATACTAGCATCACAGGGACGCCTTACATGCAGAAATACTCGCTCTCTTCGATGGTCTACGCATTTCTATTACTCATAATTATCAACCTTTGATAGTGAACACCAACTCACATATATTAATTTAACTTCTACCACTGGGGAACAGAAAATACTCAACTATTTTACATGTTTGCAGGTCGACGCTACTTGAACTATAAGTGACCAAGCTCCACCACACCTTCAGGGAGGGTAAAGTGTGGCAGATGCTCTAGCAAAATAAGGCAAACTACTACACTTTCACCACTATCCAGATGCTTTACTTTTTGAAAATCCCCTCCCCCTGCCCCCCCCCCCACTTTATTTTCTCGTCGTTCAATTTTGATGTAACAGGAACTGTAACCATGCGTTCAGTCCCCCCATGTACTCTTCTACTTAAGTTCTAGTGAGAGGCTTCTTATTAGAAAAAAAAGTTTAAGTGAATTCAATTACAAGCCTTTAATTTTTCCTTTGAACGGATTATTAAAAATATCCAAAAATAAGCCACGTAAGGGGACACTAATCAAGTTTTCAATCATTAAAGATTGAAAAACTTTATTTAGAGGTAAAAAAATCTTCATATTTTTATTGTGAAGATTAATAATTAGTGCATATTGGTGTATCGAGACTAATTCATTGGTTCATCCGTTTTGTTTAAGGGAATCTTGTAATCTTGTAAGTTTCTTAATTTTCTAGTAAAATCAATAAGTGCACGTGTGAAATATCACTAAAAGGCACTTTTCATTTTATTCAACGTTCAATGAGAGTACAATACTGATTGAAAAATGTTTATTTTTCTTTTTCTTCTTCTTCTTCTCCTTTTTTTTCTACTTTTTCTCCTTTAGGTAAAATGGTGCTCGACAAAGACAATTTTCGGATTTGAAGTTTATGAATTCTTACCATAATCTCAAATTAACATATAATAATAACTGAGTTCACAATCAGATATTTATATATATTTAGTGGATATTTTAGTAGTTTATAGAATCTACGCAAAAGTTACAGAGTTCCTGAAAACCATATAAAATGCTCTAATATATTATATGTGTTTGAATCTTGAGTTTTCTTTACAGTGAGGGGTTCACTATCGCTATTTCTTAATAATTCTTTAGTAAGTGTGTAACTCTTAAATGCATATAGCCGGTGGAGAAAGCAGTTCTTAGGCAACGGGTTTATTCAAACTCAGGAGTTTCAATGTGGAGCATATAAAATAGACATGCATCCGGTAAAATCACTAAAACTTCAACAATTATAAGATTGAACTCATAATTATTTTAAGATTATAATATTAAATAAATTAGTCAATTTCTTATCACAAAAAAGTAACCTTCTTGTTGTCAGGATTGAAGGTCGGTGAATGAAAAATAGAGGGAAGAAATGTGAAGGGAAAGTGAGCTCCCTTAAGCTTTGAAAAGAGCAATTGTCCCTTGTTGGTGGTGCAAAAAAAGGAAATGTGCTTATATTGAGAAAGCACTTCCCTTGATATTAAAACGGTTGAAAATAAGGTAAGCTTCGCGCCGTCATCATTGTCGCTCACTCGGCTCGAGACCCCGTCTGTTTCTTTCCCGGAATATTTTTTTAAATTCTTTTCCCGGAATATTTTGAATGTTCCCACCTGGTTTCGATGTTCCCACCCGTTCTAACAGCCATGACTGATTCTGAAAGGTTGCAAACTTTTTTAAAACAGTGTCAGAAAATAGCTATAAATATGCCTTGGTCCCAGAATCTTTCCTTACGAAATTTTCTGAAATTCTTCTCCTTCTTCCGCACTATTAAAATTCCATTGTGATTTACAACCATTAAGTGGTTCTCTGTTCACCAGTATTTTTGGTACCGATACTCTTGTAAGTTAAATCGTTCTATCATGGGAGGATAATATTCCAAAACATGGGGTACTTGAGGGGAATAATTTCCTTAAGGACACACTGTGCATTTAGTGGGCTCGATTTCATTTCGAAAATTATTTTCTGATCCTGGTTTATGACAATCTCCAGTTTCTGACTTATTTTTATTTTTCTTATTTCTGTTTTATGTTACAGAAATTTACTTTTCATAATATTATATTATAGTAATACAATTTTGACTAACAATCTTAAGAAAATTATTTCACGCTGTAATCATTATTCTGTCTTGGAGATTAGAACCTTTATGGTTTTCTACTCATTCTAAATTTTTCTAATTCTGATTTGAAGATATAAAATCTTCATCTCAGTATTAAAATTCAGAAACGATTTGAAGAACATAAAAACTTTATCATTTTCTTGTGAAACAATATATAAAAACTTCGGCTTTTGTTTAATTAAATGTACTGTTTATTATTAATTACAATACTGTTTACTGTTCTATTTTCTGCCATTAATTGAACTCCTTTGTTGTTGACAGTGAGAAATGATAATTGAAAATGAAAATCCATCAGCGACTGTCGCGGCAACGACGATAGCCTCGTCAATATGAACTACTGTGCCACCGGCTGAAAAAGTGGGGAAATATTCTGGAGCCAACTTCAAAGGATGGCAGCAAAGGGTGTTCTTTCTTGCTTACCATGCTTGGTACGCAGAAATTCACCAGTGAAGACCCTCTAGTGCCTGCCGTCGGCATGCCAGACAACGAGAAGTTTATGATTGTTGAGGCATTGAAACAAACAGATTTTCTTTGCAAAAGCTACATCCTAAGTTCTCTATAGGATGACTTGTACAATGCCTACAATGCTATGAATACTTCAAAAGAATTATGGGATGCTTGAGAATAAGTACAATACTGAAGATGCGTGCTTGAAAAAGGTTGTGGTTGCCAAGTTTCTAGACTATAAAATGATAGACAACAAAACTATTGGAACCCAAGTACAAGAGCTTCAACTTATTTTTCACAATCTTATTGCTGAAGGTATGGTAGTGAATGAAACATTTCAAGTGGCTGCAATGATTAAAAAGTTTCCTCCTTCATGGAGAGATTTCTAAAATTATTGAAAGCACAAGCCTAACAAAATGAAGTTGGAAGATCTTGTGATACATCTCAAAATTGAGGAAGAAAACAAAACAGCCTAGAAGAACTCTCGTGGAAATTCAACGATTATTGGAGGTAATATCGTTAAGGAGACTACTCCAAAAAGTAAGAAGCGGAAGAGTTCCTCTGGACAGACTAAGGAGCAGAACAAAAAAAATTCAAAGGCAGCTGCTACAATTGTGGAAAAGCCGGTCACAAAGCCCCTGATTATCATCTCCCGAAAAAGGACAAGAAAAAGAGATAAGCCAACATAGTGGAGAAGAATGATTACATTGATGATCTGTGTGCAATGCTTTCAGTGTAACTTAGTTGGAAATTCGAAGGAGTGGTGAATTGACTCTAGATCCACTCGACATGTTTGTGCTGTCAAAGAAGCATTTGCGACTTGCTCTACTGCTGGACCGAAGAAGAGCTTTCCATGGGAAATACTACAACAGCCAAGATTGAGGGTTATGGGAAGATATTCCTGAAGATGACTTCCGTCAATGTGTTAACGCTCAACAACGTTCTTCATGTTCCTATTATTAGGAAAAATTTAGTTTCAACTTCTTTACTTATTAAGAATGGATTCAAATGTGTATTTGTATCTGACAAAGCTGTTTTAAGCAAGAATGTTATGTATGTTGGAAAGGGCTACCTCACATAGGGCATTTTCAAACTCAATGTAATGGTTGTTGACAATATTAATAAAATCTCAACTTCTTCTTATTTATTGGAGTCAAATGATTTATGGCTTATTTGTTTAGGACATTTCAATTACAAAATCTTGCGGAAGTTAATTAAATTTAAAAGAATTGCCTAAATCCGAGTGTAATAAATCTAAATGTCAAATATGTGTTGAATCTAAGTTTGTCAAACATCCTTATAAGTATATTGAAAGGAATTCAAATCCTTTATTCATATTGAGATTTGTGATATGAAGTCAACACCATCTCGTGGTGGAAAAAGTATTTCATAACTTCAATTGACGATTGTACTCGATATTATTATGTTTATTTGCTTAATAGTAAGGATGTAGCAATTGAATCATTTAAGCAATACAAGAATGAAGTAGAGAATCAATTTAATAAAAGATTAAAATGATTAGAAGTGATAGGAGTGGAGAATATGAATCTCCTTTTGCAGAAATATGTTCAAAATATGGAATTATCCATCAAACTACTACCCCCTATACACCTCCTTCCCAATAGAATTGCGGAAAGCAAAAACCAGACATTAAAGGAAATGATGAATACTTTGTTAATAAGTTCCGTCATACCGTAGAGCTTGTGGTGGGAATATATCCTTAGAGCTAACCGAATACTCAAGACATTACCCCACATCAAAATGCAATCTATTCCATATGAAAAGTGGAAGGGAAGAAAATCCAACTTGAAATATTTCAAAGTGTGGGAGTGTTTAGCAAAGGTACAAGCATATATACCCAAAAAGGTAAAAATCAGACCAACAATTATGGATTGTAGTTTTATTGGATATGCTACAAACACTAAAGCATGTCGGGTTTTGGTTCATAACTCTGATAATCCCAAAATCATGTTAATACGGTAATTGAATCTGAACTGCTAATTCTTTGAAAACATCTATCCATATAAAATTGAATGCGAGTCGTCAAGTGAAAGACCTAAACGACCACGGTAAGAACCAAAGGAAAATACTCCAATTGTAGAGGATCAAAGGATTAGCAAACGTCAAAGAACATCTACTTTCTTTGTACCATATCTCGTGACATTCTTTCTTGAAAATGAGCCTCAAACTTTCAAAGCTGCTATGTCATCTTTTGACTCAGCATTTAGGAAAGAGGCCGTCAATAGTGAGATTCAATCAATTTTGGATAATCATACATATGAATTGGTTGATCTTCCTCCAGGAAATAAGCCTTTAGGTTCGAAATGGATCTTTAAGAAGAGAATGAAAGCTGATGGCACTATTGACAAATATATGGCAAGATTTGTTGTCAAAGGTTATAGACAAAAGGAAGGCCTTGATTACTTTGCCACTTACTCACATCTATTAGGTTATTAATGGCACTAGCGGCCGTGTATGGTCTTGAAATCTATAAAATGGATGTTAAAACATCTTTCTTAAATGGAGAATTGGAGGAAGAAATTTATATGGAACAACCTGAGGGTTTTGTGGTTCATGGTAAAGAAAAGAAAGTGCGCAAACTTTTTAAGTCGCTATGGACTTAAACAAGCACTCAAACAATGGCATACTAAATTTGACCAAACAATGTTGGAATGTGATTTTAAAATCGATAAGTGAGACAAATGTTCTTAAATTAATAACACTCTAGGTGATGAAGTCATTGTTTGTCTATATGTTGATGACATGTTGATAATGACCAAAGATATGGCAGATATAAATGATACTAAGTGCATGCTTGATAAGTGAGCATTTTGACTACTTATTTGCGCCTTTTACCTTTTGTTTTAGTCTAAAAGCATTGAATCGTGTTCCCGAAACTAATAAAATTGTGCAAAATTACAGCAATGCCGGAAGATGGGCTCCTGAGATGAAATCTGACTAAAAAGGAGCAGTCTAAGCACAAGGCAATAAAGGGGCACAAAATCATACACTGTGTGGTTCGCAGAAGGATTTCTGCCGTTGTAGAAAATATTGCGGGCCGCAGAATTCCATCTGTGACAACAAACAAAGAAGGAAAATTAGCAGACGTTTGTGCAAATTGTGGACCACACATGAATTGTGCGGCCGCAAAAGCTGGGCTAAGGGTCAAGATAAGAGAGTATGCCAAAAAGACCAAGTCCAGTGCCTCAGTGAATTGCAGATCGCACAAGAATTGTGCGGCCGCAGAAGAGTCCCTTACAGCCGCAATCCTAAATCTGTGGACCGCAGAAGAGTTGCCTTAGGGATACAGCCTAGAAATGTGCAGCCGTAGAAGGTTTCGCGGCCGCATTTCAGAATTGTGCGACCGTAGAACTCCATCTCCTGCCAGATGAAGAAATCTGCGGACCGCACATGGAATTATGCGGCCCAGAACCTCCCGAGGGTTATTTTTGTTCGAGATTTTTCATCCTTATATAAATAGACGAGTTTCACAAAATTAGGTCAAGTTTGAACCTCTGAAGTTGCTGTAGCCATTTTTCTTTGCTATTTTAGGAAGTTTACTTTGCTTTGGTGTATTTATAATAGATTTAATCATTTTTAGCTTCTATTATGAGTTTAATTAGTTGTTCTTCTCTATTTTCTTCAAACCCAAGTATGAGTAGCTAGATTTTTACTAGGGTTGTGACCCAACCCTAGTTTGTAAACCTTATGGGTATCTAATTTAGTACTTGTTTATCATTGGGTGTTTATTATTTAGCTTAGTTCATACCTTAATTGTGGAATTAATGGTTGCATACATTAGTTCATGCCTATCCGACTTAGTCTCTACTTGAGAAAGAGAGACCTAGTCTAGGATAACTTAGCTAACAAGGAATTGGGACAATCGAGAGATTAATGAGCCCAATTAAAGGGTTCAACCTAGAGATAGTAATAACCCGACTTAAGCTTTTATCAACTATTTTGGGTGATACCCATTTGGTCTTGAGAAAGACAAATTGGGCAATACCACTCTCTGGCCGAGAGGTATTGAGAGGGTAATATAGAGTTAATAGCTATAATGCAACTCAATCAACAAAACAAGCATTAAAGTATTTATCCCTTTAGACAAACACCTAGGCAATGGTCACAACCGTAGGATTTTTATCCATTTGGGAAAACCTCAAAAACAATTATCTCTAGTCTTCTTTATTTATTTTGGAATCATTAGAGTAGATTTAAAAGTAGAAAATAAACCTTTGTGTGGAAGTGCAATCTAGATAATTAAATCATTCATAGAGAAATAAATACCCCTAACCCCCATCTTAGCTCCCTGTGGATTCGACCCCGACTCTTAGTTGGGTTTATATTATTGCAAACGAACGTTTCATATCTATTTTGAGGTGTAATTTTGGACTCGATCATTTTTTGGCGTCATTGTTGGGGAGTTAAAAACGGTGTTAGCTATATATTTGGGTGTGTTTTTGGAATATCTTATTTTCCTTCTGTGTTACTAACTTGTTTGAGAAATCGTAGGTACAACCATGGCAAACAATAAGCTCGGAAATATTTCTTTGGGGGATGTGGACGTCGAGGATGACCAAGTGGATGAGGTTCCTCTTGAACCTCAACCCAATAGAAGAGGCTGAGTGCCTCATGACAATATGCTCGTTCCACCCCTACCTCCACCAAGAGCGGCTCCACACCGGGTGTTACCCAATGAAGGATATGCAAGTTCAATAATCCCTCCTCGTATTAGGGCGGGCAACTTTCTAATCACCAATGTGATTCTCACTTTGCTAGAGCAACAAGGTTTCTTCACCGGTGCTCCAAATAAAAATGCATACAAATATTTGAAGGGGTTTGTGGACACTTGTTGGGGGAGCAAACAAACTAATGTCTCCGATGATGCATTGAGGCTAAGGTTTTTTCCTTTCTCTCTACGGGGTAAGGCTTTAGATTGGTTGCAACGTTTACCGAACCATTCCATTCACACTTGGGATGAGTTGGCGTAAAAGTTTATTTCTAAGTACTTCTCTCCGAGGCACATGGCTACACTTCGGGATGAAATTTTGGCGTTCAATCAAGAGCTAAATGAACCACTACACAAGATATGGGAACGCTATAGAACAATGGTTAAGGAATTCCCCAACAACGATATGACGGAGAATATGATTCAACAAACTTTCTATTGTGGTATCAACACAACCAACCAATGTGTAGTGAATCAACTTGTCGGTGGGAACTTCATGACTACGCCTTATGCAGAGGCGTGTGAGATTTTAGATGAAATGGTAAAAACATCATCAGCATGGAAATCATGGGCTAATGTTCCACAAGGTGATGCCAACGTAATCCACCTTCATAAAGAGTTGCATGAGCATGGACAAGCCATTGCCGAATTGACTACCACCATGAATTAATTAGCAAAAGCTCAACTTCAACAAGGAAAAAATCCTAAGAAAGTCAATTCCATGGAGGGAGTGAACATGATGGTGAACAAAAGGAGAACCAAGGGTTTTGTGCAAGAGGATAGTGGTTTTGATCAATATGATTATTACAATGACGAAGAAGAGGAGGTGCAATATGTGAACAACTTTCAAGGGACACGAAACAACTTCCAAGGCCTAAGCCAACAACAATAGCGACCTCAAAATAATCAAGGCAATTCGAATTTGAACAACGAAGGAAATTGGAGTGGTGGAAACAATCAAGGAAATTGGAATAACAACAACAATCAAGGAAATTGGAGTGGTGGCAACAATCAAGGTAATTGGCATAACAACAATAATCAAGGAAATTTTTTTTGGGGGGGGGGGGGGGGTTAACAATCAAGGCATATGGAACCATAATCAAGGCAATCGGGGGTCGGGTTTTTAAAGGCTCTCAATCTATCAACAAACGAGAAACCCGCCTTCTTATCCTTCCTATGGCCCGAGTTCTTCAAATAATGAGATGGGGCGTATTGGGAACATGTTCAAGTAAATGATGGAAAAGAATGCCGATTCAGATGCCCGACTTGCTTCACACAACACATCGATCCACAACTTAAAAGTTCAAATGGGTAAAATATCTCAAGCTCTAAATTCCCTTCCTAAGGGGCCACTGCCAATTGAAATGGTGATAAACTCAAAGGGTGGAAACAACACAGGGCATGACATGTCCGTTACTACAAGAAGTGGAAGAGGTGGGAATGCACCCACCTGAAGTCAAACTCAATTTGTGGATGATGAGCAAGTGGTACAAGAAGAAGAGGTCCCGAACAATGTAGTGAAATCAAATGATGAAGTACATATTGATATTGATGATAGTGTGGAAGAGACTCAAGAGGAGGTGAACCCGTCTAGGGATCACATCATTGACATGCCTGAGTTGGTTGTGCAAAAAGCTAAGTCACCATTGCCTAAGCCTTCACCTCCATATCCTCAAAGGCTTTCCAAACAAAATGGCGAGAATCAATTCAAAATTTCATTCAAATGATGAAGAGTCTCTCAATAAATGTGTCATTAGTTGAAGCTTTGGAACAAATGCCCAGTTATGTAAATTTTATGATGGATCTTGTGACAAAGAAACGGCCAATGAATTTTGAAACTATCAAAGTCAGTCATCAAGTGAGTGCAATTGTGCATTCAATGGCTCCTAAGTTGGAAGATCGCGGTGCTTTCACAATTCCTTGTACAATTGGAAGTGCCGAGTTTGCTAAAGCTCTTTGTGATCCTAGGTCAAGTATCAATTTGATGCCCTATTCAATTTTCAAGACCTTGGGAATTGGGAAACCAAGACCCACCTCTATGATATTGCAAATGGTCGATCGGACCATGAAGAGACCTTTGGGAGTGATTGAATATGTCTTGGTTCGTGTTGATAAGTTCATTCTTCCGGCGTATTTTGTCATTCTAGATCGTGAAGTTGGTTATGTGGTGCTGATTATTCATGGAAGACCTTTCCTTGATACGGGGAAGGCTCTTTGTGATGTTGAAGCCGAAGAAATCACCTTCCGGGTGGGTGATAAAAAAGTGGTTTTTCATGTGTGTAAATCCATGCGACAATCAAATAGCAACGAGGTGTGATCTTTTGTGGACTTGGTGACTGATATTATTATTGATGATAAAAGTGACACAATCAATGTTAGTGATATGTTGGAGGCCGTCTTGCTCAACTTTGATGACGAAGAGATGGATGGCTTCATGGAATGTGTGATTTCTTTGCAAGGAATGGGGTCGTACAATTATGCACCCCGAAAACTATCTTTGGATCTTGAAAATAGGGCAACTCCTACTACAAAACCTTATATTGAAAATCCTCTTACCTTGGAGTTGAAGTCATTGCCTCCACATCTTCAGTATGAATTTCTTGGCCCTTGTTCTACTTTACCGGTTATTCGTTCCTCTTGTTTGACTAGCGTGCAGGTACATTCTACCTTGGCGGTGCTACAAAAGAGGAATAAGGCTATTGTGTGGATATTGGCGGATATTCGGGGGATAAGCCCCGCATTTTGCATGCATAAGATCAATTTGGAGGAAGGCACCAAACCATCTATTGAATATATCAAAGGAGACTCAATGAGGCTATGTAAGAAGTTTTCAAAAAGGAGGTTAATCAAGTGGTTGGATGCCGGGGTTATCTACCCCATTTCCAGATAGTTCGTGGGCTTCTCTGGTTCAATGTGTCTCGAAGAAGGGGTACATGAAGGTGGTCACCAACGAAAAGAATGAGTTGATTACAAATGCTTGATAGGTTGCACGACTGTGCTTTCTATTGCTTTCTTGATGGGTATTCGGGCTACAAACAAATCCTTGTTGCTCTGGAGGATCAAGAGAAAACAACCTTTACATGTCCCTATGGTACTTTCGCCTTCAAGAGGATGCCATTTGGTTTGTGTAATGCATCGACGAATTTTCAAAGGTGTATGATGGCTATCTTCATGGACATGGTGGAGGACTAGCTTGAAGTTTTCATGGATGACTTATAGGTAGTTGGAGATTCTTTTGAATATCAAAGGAGACTCAATGAGGCTATGTAAGAAGTTGTCAAAAAGGAGGTTATCAAGTGGTTGGATGCCGAGGTTATCTATCCCATTTCCAATAGTTCGTGGACTTCTCTGGTTCAATGTGTCCCGAAGAAGGGGGACATGACAGTCGTCACAATGACAAGAATGAGTTGATTCCTACAAGAACGGTGACCAGTTCCTTAGGCCACGCGAGGTTTTACCTTCGTTTCATCAAGGATTTCTCTAAGGTGTTGAACTCGTTGTGCAAGCTTCTTGAGAAGATGCTAATTTTTAATTCAATGATGATTGCATAAGAGGATTTTTACTATTAAATTTCAAGTTGACAATCACTCCCATCATCGCCGCTCCAAATTGAAGTGTCCCTTTTGAACTCATGTGTGATGCAATTGACGTAGCGGTTGGGACTGTTTTGGGGAAACACATCAACAAGATTTTTCATCTGATCTACTATGCTAGTAAGACCATGAATGGTTCCCAAGTCAAATATGTTTTTATGGAGAAAGAGCTCCTTTTCATTGTGTTTGCAATCGAGAAGTTCTACCCGTACTTGATGGGTGAGAAAGTTATTATCCACAGGGATCATGCGGCACTTCCTTATCTTATGAGCAACAAAGATTCCAAATCTCGGTTGATGAGATGAGTGCTTTTATTGTAAGACTTTGATATTGAAATCCAAGATAGAAAATGGAGTGAAATCAAGTGGCGGACCACTTGTCTCGTTTGGAGGAGGAGGGGAGGCTGCATGATGGCCTTGAAATCAATGACTCTTTCCCCGATGAACAACTCTTGGCTATTTCAATTAAGGAGGTACCATGGTTCGCGGATCTAGCAAATTTCCATGTGTGTGGAATTATTTCGGATGAGTTCTCTTCAAACAAAAGGAAGAAGCTCAAACGGGATTGTCAAGATTATTATTGGGATGAACCATACCTTTTGTGAATTTGTACGAATGGGGTGATTAGAAGATGTGTACTGGAAGAAGATCAAGGTGAAATTCTTGGGGCTTGTCATTCTTCACCATATGGTGGTCACCATGGTGGAGCAAGAACGACGGCTAAAGTGCTAAGATGTTGTTTCTATTGGCCCACTCTTTACAAGGATGCTAGTGATCTAGTGAGAATATGTGATGATGTCAACGGGCCGATGGAATCTCGAAGAAAAATGAAATGACTCTCACTACCATTTTGGAGATTGATATTTTTGATGTCAGGCGTATTGACTTCATGCCTTTTATGAGTTCTTGTGGAAACCCCTACATCTTGGTCCCGGTTGATTATGTGTGTAAATGGTTTGAGGTTGTTGCTCTACCAAACAATGAGGCGAGAAGTGTGGTGGAGTTCTTGAAAAAGAATATTTTCACAAGGTTTGATACTCCGCGGGCTATTATAAGCGATGGGGGGGTCATATTTTTGCAACAAGGCGTTCAACACTTTACTAGAAAGTATGGTATTACTCATAAAGTCACGACTCCCTGTCATCCATAAGCTAGATGTCAAGTGAAAGTATCCAACCGGGAGATAAAGAGTATTTTGTCCAAAACAGTGAATGGTAACCGGGCGGATTGGTCCAAGAAGCTTGATGATGCATTATGGGCTTATCGAACGGCTTAAAAAACACCTATCAGAATGTCGCCATACCAGTTGTTGTTCAGCAAAGCTTGTCATCTTCCTGTGGAACTTGAGCACAAGGCCATGTGGGCTCTAAAGAAGTTGAATCTTCATTGGGATGCAACCGCTAATTTGAGGGTTACACATTTGAATAAATTGGATGAGTTCTGGTACCATGCTTATCCAAGTTCATCCTTGTACAAATAAAATATTAAATATCTTCATGACAAATACATTTGGAACAAAGAGTTCAAGGTGGGCGATCTAGTACTGTTGTTCAACTCAAGGTTGATGATGTTTCCCGGAAAGCTAAAGTCTAAATGGAGTGGTCCCTTTGAAATTGTGGGTGTGACACCTTTTGGTGCATTGGGCTTGAAGAACTAAAAAATGTATTCCGAGTCAATGGTAATAGGGTGAAGCACTATTTGGGAAAATTTAGAGATGGCCACATTGTGTCGGTCATTCACTTTAATTGATAGTATTCAGCGTCGTGCCGCGACGTTAAATCATGCGCTTCTTGGGAGGCAACTGATGTTTCCTTTCCTTTTGTCGGTTTTTCTTTTGTAGTTAGGTGTTATTTTTGTGCTAACTTGATTTGAAGTGTTCTATAGGGCTGAGTGTGACTTACAGGAATTGCTGACAAAAATGAGGCTAAGTATTGAAAGAAGTGCGGATCGCAGTTGATTTGTGAGGACCGTACAATTTGGAGTGCTGTAGCAAATGAGCATTGCGGACGCATAACTATCTTGCGGACCTTACAAATGGAGGATTCAAAATGGAAACTCTCTGAATTTGGTATGTCAGAAAAGTGGTCATTCTGCGGTCACAACAGAAAATCTACAGTCGCAATATGGAATATGCAGCCGCAAACAAAATTCTGCGGACCGCAGGTGGAGACCACAATTGAAGCCTCAGGTAACAAAGTGCGGACTGCACATGAAGTTTTGCAGTCTCACTCTCCCCTCTTTCCCATAAGAGCATCAAGAGTATAAATACATGGCTAGGTCACTGTTACTCTTTTCCCTTTATGAGCAAAATCATAGTAATGTTTTGAAGTTTCTTGCTGAATCCACATGTGCACAAACATCTTTGATCAATAACTCATCACACACATTCATTTGGTATGCATCAAAATCTTGTTAATCGTTTTCTTTTAATTTGTAGATTTTTAGTCAATTTTAGGCAACTTACCAATAGAGATCAATTGTACACACATGTGGGGTAACCTATAGTGGTTAACTAGTACATGTTCTAGGGGGATGGGTCAATGTATTCTCATGAGTTCATGATGTTACCATGTCAGAATTTGCAGTAAAATTACAAACACTAGATTAAAATAAATGACTGCTCGTATATTTTAAGTTTTGCGGTCGCACTTGAAACTGTGCGGTCCTCATAAGTTGACTATAGGGCAGTTTTAGTTAAGAATGGGTCTGCGGACGCAACAAAAATTGCGTGGACCGAAAAATTTCCATTGCAGCCGCACAACAACTCTTTCTCTGTCTTTAGAGAGTCTACATTTTGTGACTCAAATGTGCGATCTCCCGACAAATTGTACGGACCACAGAAATCATGTTGCGGCCGCACATCAGCTAATTCTCTACCATTAGAGTTGGCACATTTTGAGCCTCTGAGTTGCGTCCGCAAGTGAAATCGTGCAGACCCCACTTTACTTCTGCGGTAGAAATGCTAAATTATGCAGTCCATAAAGCTTCATATGAGGCCGCAAGAAAATTGCGCGGACCGTAGATCCTTACCCTTTAAGCACACTGTGTCTATGACCCTCACTGTGTTCTCTGGTGTTGTCTTGTATATCTCTTATGTCTGATTGAACATTGAAATTCAACTAACAGTTGTGTCTAGTCGATACAAATAATGTCTCGATCTACAGGCAAAGGTGATACTTCTAAAAGAAGGGATGAACCTTCTCGGGGATGAGGCAAGAGAGCTTTACCTAGTGCCCAACAACAAGGAATCAAAAAAAAAAGACAACAGCCGGGAGAGAGAGAAGTGCAGATCTCTCCGAGACGAATTCATATGACCTGTCTAGGGACATATCAGATGGCAATTCAGCCTCTGTTCAAGAACAAACGACAGTATAGTCCAAGCCGGCATGGAGATTTCAGCTGAGGGGATCCATCCTCATCCCATAGCATTTCCGAGGATTTGGAAAGTGCTAGTCAGGCTTATGAGCCCTCCACTACACCTGTCCCCGAGTCACCAGATACATCAGTTCATGACACCCCCGATGATGGTATAGGGGGAGATTCCATAGCTGCTGGGATTGAAAGAACAAAGAAGAAAGAGGATTGGGAGGACCGATTCGTCAGCCAAGCATATTTTGCTAGTTTCCGCACATGGTGGTCGGCAAGGTTGCTAACCCGGCCGTGCTGAAGCAGTTTAGGGAGCATAAAGGGTTGATATGGTTTACCCAAAGTGTAAGGGATTATAAGGAATAACTTTTTGGGGAATCCTACGCCAATGTGGCTCACATCAAAAGGGGACAAAGGTGACAAAAGTGCAAAACCTCAAAGTGCGATTTGATCAACACACACCGAACATATACAGGTGCTTTGATGATGTCGATCCAAAAGAAGACTTGGAAAAGTGTGCACTTGGGGATGTAGTTCATCCTTGGTTTGCAGAGATTCTACCTGCACCAAGACCATCACCACCACTATGGATCACTGCTGGGGTGCCTATTCAACAGAGTACACTGAGCTTCGATGCAAAATGGTGGCAATCATTTGTTTGAAGCAGACTAGACCCGAGTCAAAATGAGACTCATTTTCGATTCCTCGGGCAGTCTTATTTGCCTCCAATATGGTTGGTTACCCTATAAATGTGGTGTTGTGATGTTGGACAACATCTCTGTGATTGCCCGCTAGGATTATTGTTCCTACCCGTACCCCAACACCATTACAGAGTATCTTACAGATGCGGGGGTTGAACCAAGGGATTTTGATACAAAGGTGAGGCCGAAGAAGCCTTTCTCATGGTAATCTCTTATGGATGAATCATAACCAAAGAGAAAAGTTCAGTCGTCTTCCACCACTTGTCAGTCTGATGAGCCAGCTATGGTAGTTCCGGAGACAATTAATTTTCCATCCACTTCTGTCGAGCCTTTCTCCTGTGCCGTAGGTGATGCCTCCACCATCATTCACAGCCCCTTCTGCAGCTTCTTCCACAGATTCTACTTTGGCTATGAAGCCGGTGCCCATTCCTACTGCTCCACTTTCTGTGCTGCGAGTCTCCCAGACATTGGCGAGCTTCAACAGCTAGATGTAGACAGCAACGACAAAGTTGTCTGACTTATCCAGTATTGTTGTAGCACAATCTACTATTCAGGGACTCAGTTCTCCCAACAGTTGAGGAGACATTGAAGAGGATCCTAGAGAACCAGAATACCATCATGGCCACCTTAGTACAACACACACCAGTGATCGAATAGTTGGGCAAAGAAGTAAAGAAGATGAGAAAGTCCTAGGCCAGTAAGAAGTGAGTGGAAACGCTCTGGAGGCAGGTGACCAAGCGTGCTGCAGCCGGAGATATCCCTTTTGACATGTTGATTGAACCACACCTATTTGACCCAGATCCTACAACACCATCAGCACCGGTGGCACCAGCTGGCCAGTCTAAGGAGCTAGACCCTGCTGTTGACACTAATGAAGCAGTGTGTCAGATACTCACCAACCCAGTCACTCCCAGTGTTGAGGATGATTTGATCTAGTTGGATGATACTGAGGGCGGTGACATTACTGGGGACACAGAGATGTCCAAGGAGCCATTGGGAGTTTTCTTCATTGTTTCCCTCTTTTACTCTTATTTATTTAAGCATTGGGGACAATGCTTATTTTTATTCAGGGGTGGAGTTTATTTTTATCATATTTGGTACATTCTAAGACATTGGGCCTGTAATAAATTGATATTATTTTCTTTCTGTTTCTTATTCTGTATATATTCTCTTTTTTCTATCATTATGTATATTCAGTAGTTTTTGTTTATTAGCTTCTTTATTTTTGTTGCGTTGTTATTTTTTAGTTTGAAGTTAGTAGCTTCTTTGTTTATTTTAGTAGCTTATTTTTATGTTTTAGTAGATAATAAGCCTTTGATTTTCTTAATGCCACAATTCTTTCCAAAGGTAATTGTTGTGTGAACCGAGTGACTCGTCCCAACGATGGATAACGTGATAACTTTCTTAAGTGAATGAGTTTGTTTTTGGTGTTTAGGTAATAATAGTAGTAGTAATGAATAAAAAGACCTATTTAATTCATGCTCGAAGAGTCAAACATGCTTCATTTGGTACCAATACGCTTAACTAATGCCTATGGTTAGAAACAAGGTTTTTGAAAGAAATAGCTCTAGTGAGTGACTTTGTGACTTTTGTGTTGACTTTGGCAACCATCGAGTGGTTAAATTGAAGTATATTGATTTTCAATCTTGAATGTGATTGTCGTGGGCCCTAGACTCTATCTTCTTTAACAATCCAGTTGCGTGAGGGGTGAGATGCTTTGTTGCTAATCCAAGTACCCGTGCGAAAGGTCTAGAACTTCCCCGAATGTGTTTCAAGGCGAAATCCTAAGTTTTGCTTGGCTTGACAAGTGATTGTAGGATTTCCTTGGACCGTTTGAATTTTATATTTCCTACAAATTTTGTTATGCCTAGTCAACCCATTTGAGCCTCGAGCCTTTCTCATTTGATAACCATGTTACAATCCTTTACCCGTTTTGTCGTGACCGTCTCTTGGCACCCGAGCTTTCCTTAACACTCTTGCAAAACAAATGGCTAAAAACATAAGTTTGGGGGAGATATGAGGAACTTGAAAAAGGTATCAAGGCACAAAAAAGAAAAATGAATGATGAGAAGGAAAGGCAAGAAAAGAAAATGACAAAAAGAAAAATACAAAATAGTGAATAAGTGGAAGATTTGAAGGGATTCAAAGAGAGGTAATGATCCCAAACATGAAGAAATCAAAAAGGGAGAAAATCGATGTTATGATCAATAAAGAGTGATGTTAAGTCTCTCTAGTTCCTCAAGGAAAAGAAAGTGCCTCAAAGAATTGGAAAAGTGTGAGTTGAGAAATGAAAAAAAATGGAGTGCTTAAGGAAAGGTGTAACCACTCACCCATATTATATCCAACCCGAATCCAAAAGCCTTCATTACATCCCAAAATAGTCCTATTTGATTTCAAGCTGAGTGAGCTTACATTAGTGGCAATCTACATGAGGGGAAAGCCTATACTTAAAGCCGTACTTGCAACATTCTCTTGAGAGATATGAGTGAACCATTCATAAATCTTTGGATTGAGTGCTAAAACTCTTAAGTGATCCAAGAAAACGGAAAGTAGAGGAGGAAGAGCTGGGAGTCCACCATGACCTACATGATAGAGCAAGAGCCCTTGATAAGTAAAGTCAATTCTTGATGCTCAAATGTCACATTAGAACTATATGTGCATGAATGTTTAACTTGTACCTTGTTGATAATACATGAGCATTGTGGGTAATTGTTGGTCCCAACTGATGTATGGATGGCTCACCTCTGACTCGTTGAAATGACCCTTAACTTTTGGAGGTGGGAACTAAATTGTTTGCTTAAGGAAAAACAAAAACTTAAGTTTGCGGGAGTTGATAAGTGGGGACTTTGACTACTTATTAGCGCCTTTTAGCTTTTGTTTTAGTCTAAAAGTGATGAGCACAAAACTGGTGTATAAAACTTAGGCTCACTAGTCAAAGATAGTATAGTATTAAATCGTCTCCATAGGGATTGGTTTAAATAATATTCTAATAAATCTCCAGCTCAACACTATCCAAGATAATAAACCTTTGGTTGATGTTATTATCCACTACAAATAAAACTAATATTATCTATTATAAGAAATTAATGGCACTTTAATGATTAAGGAGAAACGATTTAATATCAGGGAGAGAAGTAAGGGTTGTGACAAGATATGTGATCAAATATTTTTCCGGATAATTTTAGGTTAAGTTCATTCTTAACTTCTATTGACTCCTTCGATTTCAACTGATGATTAGGCTACCTTAGGGATTCAAACTCTTCTTCCGAATGAATGAGAGTTCACATAATCAACCTAATAACAGGTCCTATGAATATATGCATAAACGCAATGAATTAATGATCCTTTAAAGAACACCTATCGATTATTCTTCTAAACTAGGTTAATTGATAACTCTCTAATCTCTTTCGATTACCTAGAAGAAGAGCAAAATCAACCTAAATGGTATGGCACAATGCAAATTGCACCAATACTTCTCTTTCGATTAAAGTAAAAGCACAATAAGTCTTGCAATTCAATTAATAACTCATTCAATGAATTCGGCAATTAATAGAGAGAAAAATCCAAAACAATAGTCAATTCACAACATTCATCAATAACCCTAAGCAGGATTACTCCATAATGGAAAAAGTATTCATCACAAGAGTAGTAGAAGAAAAAGAAGACATTACAATTCTCAAATTCAGACAAACTTCCGTATTGAATGAATTGGATCAAGTATTTTTCGTTTCTGTTGTTTCCTTCCTTCTTCTCTCCCAAAAGTTTCTCTCAAAATCCAAGATATCCTCTTTTTAGACGAGCCGGGCTTCATATAGGTCAAGAGGAATCGCCTCTAAAATTACAAAAATAGGCTTGGGAAATTTTTGGGACTGGAAGTGCTTGGCCGCGCACCTGGGCAGGTGATCGCGCATATGGCCACGCACTTTGGACAGAGTTCTGCTCCACTTGCGCGTCCAGTGCACACTCGCACACCTGGGTGGCTTCCTGCTCAAATCTTTGTTTCTCTCTTTAAGTGAACTATTATCCGTTGATCCCTGAACACGATCCCAACTTAATTCATGGGCTTTTACTCAAACTTTAAATCTCCAAAATAGCTCAAATTAGCTCCACAATCTCATCGTAACTCGGAATCGCTCCTACAAAGCATAAAACACACACTCAGTGCAAAATAATACCATTTAAAGCTAAAACACTAGTAAAGTGCAGTGAATTAGAGTGTAATTAATGGTCAAAATGCGCAATTATAGCCTCCCATCAACACCCCACACTTAAAAAATTGCTCGACCTCGAGCAATCAAACTACACTTCACTTAAAATACGACCTTTCTCAACAACTCTCAAGACTCATCACACCAAAACTCTTTAAAACGGATTAAGCACAATAATGTAACATCTTAAGCTCAAGATTTGACTCAAAAACACCAAGCATTATCTATAACTCGCTCACTTACTCTAACACAGAGGTCAAGCATTACCTTTCCTTCGTGAATCCAGTGCCCTCACACAATCATAGAGAGTAATTCCACATATAAAAGACATTAAGAACAATTAGGAACTCAAGATAGAAAGAATTCACTCACTCTCATAAATAACATTTATATGCCACAAAAGATGTACCATAGGCTTGCCCGTAGTGTACTACTCTACTAATTGAGTTCATTTATTCAAGAATCAAGTAGAACTTTAATTGGTTGTAATGTAGGCTGCGGGACAGGTAGGATACATGTGGATATAAGAGTGACTACACCTCCCTAAGAACTTTCAATACATATACTTAACCATTCAACCCCACACTTAGTTCAAACCATACTCCACTATCAAAGAATACTTTGCACAACAATTCACTTTTTCTTTCTTTTTTTTTTCTTAATTCAAGTGGCTCTTACTTTTTCAAACTAGTGCACTTGTCTCCTTATTTCATTAGTTCCACTCAAAAGTCAAACCAACCACTTCACACTTCAACTTTTACAAAGTTCACAACAAAATCAAGTGCTCATGAGAGGTAAAAGGTTCAAATAGAGGGTCAATTCAAACATATGGGTAAGGCTTGTAATGTGGTTGCCAAAGAAACAGGATTACAGGCTCAAAGGGGTTTAACTAAGATACATAACAATTAGGTTGATAAGGCATATAACTAGATCAACAATGAAATTCATATATCAATTCCAAGACTTAATTAAACTACCATTTCTCTTTGCAAACACACCGGGCAAATTCTAGACATCAAATGCAATGAATAATACAAAATGTTTATCTTGAAAATGGTAATTACAATTTTATTTGATTATGTGATTCTAAAAATACATGATCTATTTTAACACTGATTTCTTAGGCAGTAGATGCTAAGTACGAAGTTAAAAAGCGAAATAAGAGCGAAAGGAACGAAATTATGCAAACTGGTTAATAGGGGGACCAGCCTCAAGGGTGGTCGAAAAGCCTCGGGGTCGAGCTTTAGAAGCTTGACTAGGGGATATCGATAGCCGTATAACAGTGTTTAAGGCCTTAAAAATGACCTATTTATGTTCAATAACAAGTAATAAATGGAGAATAATTCAAGAACACAATAAATGAGAAACAACAAATTAATAAAGTAATTGTAGAGAATGTTTTTTGTTAGAGAGCAGGGGATGTTCTTGTTCTTGTATTAAATATCATATATATTACAAAGTTACAAGGTTACCTTTTACATATGAAGGGAATCTCAACATAGTACATGTGTAATTAATGTAAAGAGATATGGCTGGTACAACCATTTAATGCCACGGTACGGGCTTGTACTATCTTGTGTACTTTGTCAGCTTTAACCACGTTCCCCTTGGGAATTTCTCGCCTTTCCATGTTAGCCTTCGATATGTATGGCCTCGAGGTCGAGGACCTTCGATATGCCCCTTGATACCAAAACTCGGGCCTTCGAGCCTTCATTCTCATCGAAATGGCCGTGAAATCGGGCTCTCCGATTTCAGTCGTATACAGATAGTCCCTGCATTTCTTATAATGAAGAGATAAGAAATGGTTTTGACCTTTTGCCCCTTCAACACTCCTACAATGACGCCAGTCCCTTCAGAGTATTAAATGATGTGATACGAAAAGCTACGCAGAGGTCGCTGTCAACATAATTCTCGAGAAGCCCATGAACCGTCACAGGCTCGACTTTACCGCTTCAAGAATGCCCAAAGGGACCTATAAATACTACAATAACTTGCCTTTTCATAGTTTTTTATCTTGTTCTTCAAACCCCCAAATTTCAACCAAGTGTTCTCCCTTCTTATCTTCTGCCTGTGCACGTTCTTCTCGTCTTCTCACTTTAAAATCTAATAGTTATCATGGCAAAAACTTCCAAAACGGTTCCACAAAGGGAGGGGGCTGCTTCTACATCACGCCCGTCTAAGAGAAAGTCCAAAACCCCTCCTATCATCGAGCAATATATCCCTGGCCTTTTCAAAACCATTTCTGACTTTACAATAGAAAAACCTCCTTCTACACCGAGTCAATGCGAGACCATGTCTCGATACATAAGTGTAGTATCGGATATCGAGAGGGTGAAACTTGACTGCCACTGGGGGGAGGCAGCCCGAGTAGCGATCCCTACAGCTGACGAAAGCATAGTCACGCACAAGGTTGTCTTTCTCAGTGTATACACATAACCTTCACCTTAGTCCCCGTCGATTCTTCTTCCCCACTGATTGACTCGGTGATTCTTGATTTTTGCCACCAATACCGAGTGACACTCGGTCAGATCTATCCTTCTTTTTGGAGGATTGTATATATGTTTCGTCATATTACCAACATGGTCGAGGGAATGACCTTCACCATAGACTATTTGATCAGATTATATAGCCCTCGACTCTTCCGTGAGGGCCTTATTAAATTACATCGTCGATCCACCAAGGCATTCCTCGCCATCTTCGATGAAGATAGAGATCAGGGATGGATGAGCTGATTCGTCAGAATCAGAACCTCAGACATTATCCATGTTGACAGAATGCCATTCCCGGAGGAGTGGAATATGAAACGTAAGTACCCTTGAATTGAGCATGCTTTCGCTGTCTCTTTCTCTTTCAACTGATTTTCTTTTAATTGTGCAGCCACTGTTTGGTTTCTCGGTGCGTTTCAGGACCTTCCGGGGTGGATCAAACGTTTAGACTCCATTTTCCCATACAAAAAACGCGTATGGCGTGAGATGTCCAAAACACAATGGCAGGCCAAGAACCATGGTACGCTCATGTTGCTATTGCTTTTACAATTTTTGTAAGAATTTTTTATGATGATGTTTTTGACATAATATATTTGTGCAGGCCTTGGTGAAGGCGTGTTGATGAGTCCGCCCCCACCTGGTGAGGAAGAGGCCCCGAAGGCCACCAAAGATAAGAAAATAAGGAAATAAGCCTCGACGGGGTCCCCAAAATCAAAAAGGCCAAAGACTCGTAAGCCTAAGACTGATGCCACGGTCTTATCTTCGATGTCCGTTGAGAGCCTACAGGCTGAGGAGGAGAGCAATGATGCTTGCCCTTTGGTACAAAGGGCAAAGTGAAGCGTTGAGGCTTCGAGGTCTGTTGAGCGGCCGCCTAATGAGCTAGAGGCGGTCGATGAGGACCCGTTGTTTGTAGAGGAGACCCTCGAGGAGGGTTTGGGCGTAGTCCCCGATACGCTCATCGGACATGGCACAGTCTGTGTTGAGGAGCTCGAGGGGCTCGCTACTGGAGCTTTCCGAGGTAGGTAAGAGGTCTCGATGGAGACCGACATCGCTGGTGGACTTCATTCGGGCCCGTCATTCTCTCTAGGGGAGATACGGGATGCTCAAGTTAGGGGTGTTCCCGGTCCAGAGACCTCTCGTGGAGAGGATGATTCATTCAGAGACTACTTCGAGGGGGTAGGTGAGGAGAATGATGTTGATGCCCCAGTTGCCCTCGAGGAAGCCGAGAGGATCCAAAAGTAGGTGACATTTGAGAAACAATATGCTTATTATCTGATTTCTATTCTCATTTTCTGGTTTCCCTTCTCCGTGTTGCAGGTCAAGAAGATATATGACCAAGCCTTCTCCAAGTTGCAAGATGAGTTGACTCATCTTGGAGAGGAGCTTGAGAAGCTTATGGCGGAATCGGTCGAGCTGGAGGCTTTGTGCGCTCGAAGGGAGCAGGAACTGACCGACCTTCGGTCAAGCTTGGAGAGAGCACTTCGGGAAAGGACAGATTTTTCCGAGCAGGTATATTGGTACCCGCATTCTCACCTTTTAGTTGTAACTCTTGGTGTTGATTGACTTACTTTCTACTTCTCAGATTACGCAGAAGGACGCCCTGGTGGAGCGGCTTCGAGAGGAGGTTACGGCCAAGGACGCCGAAGTCATGGAGCTGTCTCGGTTGAATGATGTCGTGACTTCAGAGAGGGAGGTGCTTTGGGGGAAGCTATCCTCGGCCCAAGATCTTCTCCGAGGTGCTCAGGAGGAGACTGTTATACTATCTGCTGCTAAGGCCGAGGCCAGTGAATATGTCTCCTCGTACAAGAGGGATGTCGCTGCTGGAAATGACCGGGCAAGAGAGATATCTGAGAAGGCCGAGCTGAAGCTGACTCAGGCAGTTGCCTATGCTTGTGTACAAGCCAAGAGGCAAGCCCTCGATGAAGTGAGCACCAAAGGTGTCGATCTCTCTGCCGATATCAAACAGGACAGAGCCCTGGAGAAGGAATTGACAATGCCGAGTACATCATACGAGGGCTCCGAAAGCGGCTCGGACAGCGGCGGAGGCGTAGAGTAATTTTTCCTCTTTTTTTACTTTTTTCCTTTCTTTTGTATATGGGACCCTTCGGGGGAACTTTTGTAAAGAACACTTTTGTAAATATATTTTTTGCAAATAGAACATCTTTTGTCATACTTTGCACAAAATTAGTTTCGTAACGTTTTCCCCACAATATGACTTCTATGCTTCGATTCTCAGCTACCTCAAAACTCGTACTTGCAATAGTAGATCCCCTCGAGATCGGACACCTTCTTGAGGCTAGGTCGGCATGCGAGCTTTGATTCGTCGAACCCCCTATGACGGTATCATTCATGTGACGTGACCGTGAAGCGACCGAGGTGGCCCCACCGGTACACTTCCCCAAATGCTATGACGGCTTGTAAGGAATTGAATGGTCTTCAAAGAAGTTGGTTGGCCACCTTTCGTTCTATAAATATGCTTGCTTCTCCTTCATTCTAACTCTTGCACCTTTGCAAAAACCTCAGCGTTTCTTTCAACTTTCTCATCTCTTTGCCATCTTTGCGAAGACTAGTTCTGCTCCTTCCTGTTTATCTCTGCTTTGAGTAGCTATGGCTGCCGTGCTCGAATCTGTTCACCAAGATGAGGGAATTCTTCCTCTGCCCCTAGCTTGGCTGGTGGTACACCACCGGCATACAGTGAGCTGACCTTATACTGCTTTGCTCCAAAATAGGACTTTGCAGTAGAGAAACCCTTTGATGCCCCGGTCCATCGAGAGCATGCCTCGAGGTTCGTCCGCTCGATAGAAGAAAACCACCTCGAGGCCGTGAGGAGAGACTGCGGATGGGGGGAAAATATGGTGTTGCAGATACCCTCTCGAGAAGAGAACATCATGACTTATGCAGAGGGATTCTTGACCGTGTATACGTATCCGTTTACATTATGCCCCCTCAACCGACTCGTACTCGAATTCTGAAAAAGGTACCGAGTCGCCCTGGCACAGATTCATCCATCCTTTTGGCGGATAGTGCTGATGATGAGGTATTTCACCGAAAAGGCTGAGCTCGAATTAGGTTATACCGGCCTCAACATTGTCGAGGCCTGATTGCGTTATGACGCCGATCCACCAGGCCTTTCATTGCCAGCGATGACGTGACCGAAATGGAGGATGGATGAGCCAGTTTTTTCGGGTGAGGACCGTCGATATCATTGCAACGGAGTTCCTACCTTTTCCCAAAAAATGGAACTTCAAATGTAAGCACACGTCGTGCCTTAGTGTCTTTTGTTTTTATCCCCTTATAAGAGTGTTACTTTTCTCTTTTTCAGCGGTCCCGTGGGTGCCCGGGGAGGTCCCCGATCTTGCGGACTGGACTCGATAGTGGCATCTTCCTCGACATATGACGAGCGCAAGTAGCGTGATCTCTCGAAGGGCAGATGGGAAGCAAATCACCACGGTATGAGTCGTGTGGTATCCCTTTTGATGAACGTTTCCTTTTGTGTGTACTAACTCTGATGCCACAGGTGGTTGGTGGGTTTTATAAAATGTGGTTGTGCCCCTTCGAGGAGAGGGAAGGACCGAGGGAGGACAGTAATAAAAAAAATCCTCTATAGATGAGGACATTCTTGATGAGGCAGAGCCCTCTCAGAGGAAAAAAAGAGATGTCGCTGCTGAGGAGAATTTTATATATATTGGTCATTCTGCAGATGTCGGCTCTCCTCATGAGGAAGATTCACCGTCTATGGCTCGAGCTGGGGGCCCTTCCGAGGCTGTCGATCCTGTCAGGCCGGAGACCTCTAATTTTGAAGAAGAGATTCCCCGAGAAAGAAGGAGAAAGAGTCATCCATCGTCGTTTGCTTCTTCCCTCGAAGGTACTTCTAGGGATGCTTGGGACCAGGGGCCGCCCGGACCAATTGAGGTTTCGAGTGGGCATACCCCTATTGAGAGTGGTTCAACTAGGGCCCAGCCAATAGATGCATGCTCAACTTTTAAGGAGGCCCAGCGGCTCTATTCCGAGGTGAGTTTTGATCTGCCTTGCTGGCTTGTTAGCTATGAATCTTCACTCTTTGAACTGAAGCTTCGCTTTTGTAGGTTTTTGACAAAATCAAGTTCGAGCTGCTTCACTGTGAGGCCCGGTTGCGGGAAGATTTGGATAAGAAAAAATCTCTCAAGCTTCTTTGCAATGAGAAGACAAAAAAGTTGATACATCTTCGGGTGGAGATTCATCGGAGCTGGATTTGTGAAGGCAAACTCGAGCGTCAGGTAATCCCTACCCTGAAAGGGTGCGTGCTTCCTTTCTCGCTTTTGTTAACTAACGCTTCGGTGCTTCAGTTGCAGGAAAAAACACAAGTGTTGGAGTGCCTTTGGGGCGAGGTCGGGAAAGTTAGGTCTGAATGCCAAGTGTTGAAAGCGCAGGTAGGCGTACATGTTGTGGCCCAAAGGAATGCTTTGGCCAAGGTTGCTTCCCTCGAGATACAATTTCACAATGCTCGGGAAGATAACTCAATTTAGTCGAGCAGGATTGCTAAGCTCGAGGCTGATCTTCTAAATATGAAGGCCAAGGTCGTGGACGCTCGGGCCGAAGCTGAGGTAGTTCGAGTGAAGGCCGATAAGAAGGTGGTCGTTTACTTGAAGGACGATGTCGATGCACGTGCTTAGCTGAGAGGGGCTTTCAACAAAGAGAGGAGGGGCAATGAGTATGCCCGATGCAAGTACCAGAGGGAGACCCTAGAGGATATAAATTCTAGGGGCTTTGACCTCTCGGAAAATATAAAGCAGGCCGAGGCGGACGAGATCGACGCCAAGTTTTTCCTTTCTTCTTGAGATGATGTTTATATTTGAAGCCCGCCGTGGGAGATGGTCTGAGGGGCCTTTGAGGGATTTGGTCCCGAGAGTAGACTAGATTTTTTGCTTTGCTGTTTGCCTAAAACTCCTGTGGGAGTGTTGTAAATATGTATTTGTAATACTCCCACGCATATGAAAGATTCTTTGGTTTGATTTGCCTGTTGATAGTTAGCCCCATGAATTAGACTTTGAGATGAAACCCTTGGGGTTATAAATTGGCCCTGAGGCTCTTTAAGCTGGCGACTCGGGCTCTGATGCTTTAGGCCGATACGACCTTCACTGTAGCTGGCGACTTGGGCTCTTACGCTGTTCTGGACCTGAGGCGCTTTAGTTAACTGTATCGGGCTTAGCCTCCGAGTCGGCCTTCGACTCGAGCTCAACGGCCCTCAGGTTTTCAAATTGGACCTTAGGCGCTTCGTGTCGGTATGACCTGTAGCTTGCGACTTGGGCTCTTATGCGTAAGGTCGATACGACTAGCTAGAGCCTTGGGATCTTATGCTTTAGGTTGGTACTACCTTTAATGTAGCGGGCGACTTGGGATCTTACGCTTTTTTGGCCCTGAGGCGCTTTAGTTAACCATATCGGGCTCAGTCTCCGATTCGGGTTTTGACTCGAGCTCAACGGCCCTCAGGTTCTTAAATTGTCCCTAAGGCGCTTTGTGTCGGTATGACCTGTAGCTGACGACTTGGCTCTTACGCTTTTTTGGCCCTAAGGCGCTTTAGTTAACCGTATCAGATTAGTCTCTGAGTTGGGTTTCGACTCGAGCTCAATGGCCCTTAGGTTTTCAAATTGGCCCTGAGGCGCTTTGTGTCGGTATGACCTGTAGCTGGCGACTTGGGCTCTTATGCGTAGGGTCGTACGACTAGCTGGCGACTTGGGCTCTTACGCTTTAGGTTGGTACAACCTTTAATGTAGCTGTAAACTTGGGCTCTTACGCTTTTGGTTGGTACAACTTTTAACCGGTTCTTTTTGAATTTTTTCAAAGAAATTGGAGGCCTATGATTTTATGGCAACAGTCGAACGTCTCCGAGTTGCGTTAGTTTGGCCGGAGCCTTATGAAGGTGGTCATTGCCTTTGGTCGTAGCCTTTTAGTCCCCGAGTGAGATTGCCATGGTGTCTATATCGAGGGTATGCCTTTTGGGTCTTACAAGTTTCAATATATAGCCTTGACTTTGATATGGGGTTTATGCCTATTTTAAGGTCTTACAAATATTTACATGCCTTGCTTGAGGTCTTACAGTTTTGATGTTACCTCATGAAGGGCTTACGAGTTTGAAGCTACCAGCCTTGAGGTCTTATGACTATGAATCGTCTGTCAAGGTCAGTCCTTGAGTTAGAGTTGGTATTGCCCCATAGGGGGCTTATGCTGTTGATATTGCCTCGAGGAGGGCTTATGGGTTCGAAGTTTCCATCCATGAGGTCTTACGACTTCGAGTTAGATTGCTTGGTGAGCCGAAAGTCAGGGGCAGTCCCTGAGTCGGAATTGATGTTGCCTCGAGGAGTCTTATGAGCTCGAAGTTACCTGCCCTAAGGTCTTACGGCTTCGAGTTTGATAACCTGATGAGCGGACTATCGAGGACAGTCCCTGAGTCGGAATTGATGTTGCCTCGAGGAGGGCTTATGAGCTCGAAGTTACCTTCCCTGAGGTCTTACGGCTTCGAGTTCGATAACCTGATGAGCCGACTATCGAGGACAGTCCCCGAGTTAGAATTGATTTTGCCGCGAGGAGGGCTTATGAGCTCAAAGTTACCTGCCCTGAGGTCTTACGGCTTCGAGTTTTTGGCGACTCAGTGGAGTGACTGTCGAGGACAATTCCTGAGTGCTTGATAATTTTTTGGCCCTAGAGCTGTCCCTTGTGAAGATGGAAAACTTCTTTGATGTGCGAAATTTTTTGATGATAGAAGGTACTTCTCTGATTACTTGGTACAAGTATACATGTTTTTACCATCGAGGGTTTGATTATTCTATGCGGATACGGTTTATTCGACCGTTTGGTCCAATACAACATTCTCCCGTCGAGACCCTCTTTGGCATATTTCAGTGATCTCCTGGGGGGATGCTCCTCAGTATTCGAGGTTGATCGAAGAGAATCCTTGAATACTTGGTGAGTTCTCCTTAGGTAGCATATGGATTTTGCCTAGTAAAAAACCTCGCCGGTAAAACCCTTTCGGGATAAAATCCGACGTGAGGGAAAAAGAGTGCAATGCATGCTTTAAAACCTAAGGCCTTCGAGCTAGGGGGTGCTTCGACTCCTTTCAATCGGACACCTGCACGCAGGTTAGCGCAAAGTGTAAAAGAAAAAGGGATAGGGTTATACCTTAACTGCGATGACGCTCGCACCTCGATATGCTTTAGTTATCAGTTCTGAGGATGCGACACGATCCTTTATTTGTTCCTACGGGGATGTTGTTTGTGATTGTTACTTGGTTGTTTGCTTTTTTTTGGCTCCTTCGATGTAGAAGGTGTCGGTGCCACATCGTGCACTCCGAACATTTCTTTTGTTGCGTGCTGCTCTCCATATACTATATTTACTTCATCCTTCGTAGGAAACTTCATCATTTGGTTAAAGGTTGACGACACCTCCCTCATATTGTGGATCTATAGCCTTCCAAGCAATGCGTTGTACCTCGTGTCACCTTCGATGACATGAAACTTGGTATCCTGAATTGTGTCGGCCATGTTGACTGGGAGGATGATTTCTCCTTTCGTTGTTTCTCTTGCCATGTTGAACCCATTGAGGAATCAAGAGGCGGGTATGATCTGGTCGAGTAACCCGAGTTGCTCTACCACCCTCGACCGAATTATGTTGGCCGAGCTACCTGGATCCACGAGCACACGTTTAATTTGAAATTTATTGAAAAGAAAAGAAATTACCAGTGTGTCATTGTGAGGTTGAGACAAGGTCTCGATGTCCTCTTCGCTGAATAAAAGGGCGTCTTCAGGTATGTTGCTCTGAGTTTGCTTTTCCCTGGTGGTTAATACTTTTGTTTGCTTAAAATGGGTCCTTGAGGGACGTCGACTCCACCAATAATCATGTGGATGATGTGTCGTGGTTATTCTGTTTCATTTTTCTTGTTTGCCTCTCTTTCCCGAAATTAATTTTAGCTCGGTCGCTGAGGAACTCTCGAAGGTACCCTTTACTGATTAGTCGGGCCACCTCTTCTCGAAGCTGTCTGCAATTTTCGGTCCTATGACCGTGGATATCGTCATATTCGCATATCAAGTTGGGGTTCCTTTGTGAAGGATCTGATAGCACGGGTCTCGGCCACCTGGTGTCCCTGATCTTGCTATGGTCGATACGATGTCTGAAACATCGATGTTGAATTTGTACTCAGATAGCCGGGGTGCCTCTACCGGCCCTGCATGCCTGTCGAACCCTGCTTTGCTCACGAGTCCCCAAGGATTCTGTCCTCGGTCCATCCTATGGTCACTTCGAGGTATGTTATGTCTCGGGATATTTCTCTGATTTTTCTATGTACGGTTGATACCTTTCTTTGTTTGGCCTTCGAGGTATGTTATGTACGGTTGATACCTTTCTTTGTTTGGCCTTGGATCTCTTTATGGAAGCCTGGATTCCTTTGCTAAGACTCTTCTAGGATACACCGATCCCGAGGGGGCTTCCAATTGGTCGTCCTCGACCCTGATCTTCGACCGGTACCTAGTGTGTACATCCTCCCAAACTACGGCGAGGTACTCAATTAAATTCCGCTTTAGCTGTTTCGAAGCTATCGAGCTTTGCTCATTCAAGCCCTGAGTGAAGGCTTGCACCGCCCAATCATCGGAGACCGGTGGTAATTCCATTCGTTCCAATTGAAAGCGGGACACGAACTCCCTTAACATCTCATTCTCCCTTTTCTTGTTTTTGAGAACACCAGATTTTCTCGTAGCGACCTTGATGGCACTAGCATGTGCTTTCACAAAGGAGTCCACCATCATGGGAAATGAATCTATCGAGTTCGGGGGCAGGTTATGATACCACATCATGGCCCCTTTGGATAGTGTTTCTTCGAATTTTTTCAATAGAACAGATTCAATCTCTTCGTCTCTCAGGTCATTCCCTTTCACAGCACAAGTGTAGGCAGTGATGTGCTCATTGGGGTATGAAATTCCGATGTACTTCGTGAAATCGGGCATTCTAAATTTCTTCGGGATAGGCATCGGAGCTGCACTTGATGGAAATGGCTTTTGCACAAACTTTTTTGAATTAACACCCTACGGAATCGGGGGTGCGCCTGGGATCTGATCGGCCCTCGAGTTGTAGGTCTCCACTTTTTTTGTCGTTATCCTTTATCTTCTTTTCGCCTGATTCAATCCTTTTTGTGAGGTCTTCGAGCATTTTCATAATGGGGGGGTCGGCTGCTAATACATTATTGCTTGATCTTTCCGGTGCCTGTTCGACTCGAGGAGTCATTTCTGATGGTGCTATGCTCGGGGTTTTCTGATGGCTTTGTAGCTGAGCAATAGCCACCTGTTGTGCCTGCAACATTTCAAAAATAACATGAAAGTTAACTTCCCTTTTCCCTTTGAGAAGGAGTTCCCTGTGCTTCACGCTGCTCTCCTTCACGAACGCTTCCGTCTATATGAGAGATCAAATCGACATGTTGAGCATTGCGTGAGCCTTCATCGACAGGAATTTGCACTGGTTCCCCTTCAAGGTTTTGTGGTGGCACACCGGCACCTGAGGCAGCTGCGCCATTCCCTCTGTGGTCCTTTGGACCGTTGTTTTCATGTGTGTTTACTGATTTAGAAATTTTTTGACCTAAAAGTGAAGATTCTTGGGCAAGAAAAGTGTGAAGAATAACTTGTGTTTTTAGAAAACCAGCACTAAAATAATCACTATTATTTTTAGCCCCACGGTGGGCGCCAAACTTTTTACCTTGAAATTGGTAATTACAATGGTATTTGATTATATGGTTCTAAAAATACATGATCTATTTTAACACTGATTTCTTAGGCAGTAGATGCTGAGTATGAAGTGAAAAAAGCGAAAGGAACGAGCTTTAGAAGCTTGATTAGGGGCTATTGATAGCCGTATAACAGTGTTGAAGGCCTTAAGAATGTCCTATTTATGTTCAATAACAAGTAATAAATGGAGAATAATTCAAGAACACAATAAATGAGAAACAACAAATTAATGAAGCAATGGTAGAGAATGTTTTTTGTTAGAGATTAGGGGATGTTCTTGTTCTTGTATTGAATATCATATATGTTACAAAGTGACAAAGGTCCCCTTTATATATGAGGGGGAATCCCAACATAGTACATGTGTAATTAATGTAAAGAGATATGGTTGGTACAGCCATTTAATGCCACGGTACGGGCTTGTACTATCTTGTGTACTTTGTCAGCTTTAACCGCGTGCCCCTTGGGAATTTCCTGCCTTTCCATGTTAGCCTCCGATATGTATTTATTCGAGGTCGAGAACCTTCGATATGTATGGCCTCGAGGTTGAGGACCTTCGATATGCCCCTTGATACCAACACTCGGACCTTTGAGACTTCATTCTCATCGTAATGGCAGTGAAATCGGGCTCTCCGATTTCAGACGTATACACAAAACCTCACCCACACATGGCACATACTCACTCAAGATCAGAATCATCACGACTCTCTAGTCAAGGCAGTTAAGCAAAGTTAAGATCATACAATTTAATGTGCTTTTACGAGAGTAAAAAGAGCCTAAGCGTCACAACTAGAGCACTTACTATTCTCAAGGCATAATAGAGTCTAGAGATGTTGCCCTTCATTCAAATACCTCTTCCTAACAAAAAATAAAACTAACTACACCTGGTTCAATTGAACCCTTCAAAAAGAACCCTGGCACTAAAAAAACCAAGGGGGAATTAATACACTACCTAACAAGAGAAAATATTTTTGTCTTTTTCTTTCGACTTTAATTCCTCGAGAAACCCGTCGAATGATATCCATCGTCGGGAAAAATCAAGAATTTTATGTATTTTTGTTTTTTCATGTATCTCTAACTACTGCAACTAAAAACAATAAATTACAACTACCAAAAACAAAAGTCATATACATACAACATACAAATATTCCCTACCCCACACTTTAAATGGTGGAATGTCCCCGTGACACATTAAGAAAAATGCAAAGGTGAAGAAAACTCCCTTGATCAAGTCAGTCCGTGTCAGAGACAGTTCCGGGGTCCAGATGAAAAGTCCGGCCAAGGGCACACAACCATGCCATGATCTTCTTCTCGGATTTGGAATTCTATGTAGCAAGGGTGTCCACTCGAGCTCCCAAGTCAGTGACAAAGGTACGCATTCCCACCATTTTCAGATCTAAAGCTCTAATTCTTGTTTCCCAACCGCCACCTGAAGTTACCCAAACACCCGACTCATGCGGTGAAGAAGCAGTGACATCCTCATTGCCCTCTTCGGGCGCATCAGATTCCTCGATATCCGCCCCAGCGGGACCATCATGGTCCTTCTTGTTATAACTTTATCAGCCTCAAATTTATGTTCGCGCTTTAATTTTCCATCCATGTCCCTATTTTCTGGTACTCGTGCCCCAAGGCATTACCGAGTGACTAATGATGTGAAAAAGAACCCATACCTCTACACGGGACAACGAATTAACATCTTGGCCTGAAGGATCTAAACCACATCAAAATCGTGGCCATTGACAAAGCACCAAATCATAGCCGCCCAAGGACCTTTCACCTCATTGGTGTTTCCTAAAGGAAGCAGGCGGTTCTTGATAATGTAGAGCCATCACTTTCCTTCAAAGGTCAGTGAAGCCGAGTGAAACTTTTCCCCTCCTTTATACACACTACCTCCTTACCAAGTACACAAATGGTTGCGAAGAACATATGCCACAGGTATGGTTCTCTATTGTGCGTGGCATAAAAGTCAACTGTATCCGGATCTTCCACGAATTCCGGCAAATGATAGGCCCTTCGGATGGCCTCTTTGGAGAAGTCCACTCTCTTCTTCTGGGCTGTGCAGACATGGGCGTCATGTTCGGGGCTGTTCGCATAAAACTCTCCAAAAACCATTAAGTCCGCCTCGTCAGTTTCTTCAAAGAATATCCCCAAGTCGCGCCTGACCAATTAATGATACACACGGGGACAATCATTCTGGAGGGACCCAATATCAATTCCCCTCTCTGATATTGGCTTCTTTCTTGCCTTGTGTTGGAATCGTTCCTGGGCTTTCCATGAGACGAACTTGTTCTGATCATACGGGCAAGCAAATGCCGAAGCTCGTGACTGGGATGTGCCCGTTTGACCATTTGGGGAGGCACCTATGGTGTTTTTCGTTTCTTGGATGGAGCGATAGTACTTGTAACAAACCGCCAACTATTAGCTAATGAATCACATGGAGAACCAAGAGAGGCTACTCAGACTTCACGCTTACACTTGGTCATAACATTACCCCCACAATCTCATTGAGGCAATTACACAAACACTTAACAAGCACAGTTCGTCTGAACCCCTTGTTTAACCAAAGATTTAGATCCTTTGACCAAAGTGATTTCTAGGATGAACACGGGTTACTGATAATCAAGGAAATAATACTAAATAAAGGGAAATTAGTAATGGACAATATTGCAAAAATATAGAAAAGTAAAGTAGATTGTATCTGAAAATCAGATGCTCTTACAAGTTATATTTCCTTCCTTTATATAGAAGGTTTCTTATTATAACGTTTGGTTCTTGCAATAATTGCTCATTAATGAAAAATTATTACATTAATAAGGCATTACCAAGGGCAATCATAACTGTTATGTGAAGGTTACATAACGTCTGGGCTTTTTATTGGGGATTCCTGAATCTAACCGTAACTCTGTCTAGATTCACCTGACCGTGTCCCTTCCTTGTCTCGATTAGAGCGAGTTTCCCGTGGTTGATGAGCTCGAGGGTTTATTGAATCGTTCCTCTTTATTCCGTACCTCTTCAAATAATCACATCCAGCTGTCGTGTTCTCTTGTGTCCACATAACTGGCTGAGTTGTCAAGAATTGGTTTACGTGTGAAACTCTTTTTTACCAATACAGATAGTCCCCCCCCCCACTTACCATATATTTATCGATTAATATTTGGTAAGTGGATACTCATTTATGGCGGTAATAAATTGTCGCCGCTTTGCCTCGAAACATCGCATTTTTTTATGAACATAGGCGTCGTTTGTTACTTCCATTTAATTCTCATACCATGTATCCTTCTCGGATTGGTTATGCATTTACTCGGCACCTTTTAGGGATTTTTGCGGCTGCGTCAGTCCCGAAGTGACACCTTTAATTATGACTTTTCATCATTATTTTTCCCATTTTTGACGATTGTCTTCAAGTATAAATACCCTTCTTCCTTTCTTTACTTCCACGAAACATCTTATAACTTTTCACCTTTATTTGTAAAGAATTTTCCATTGCCTTTGTAAACATGTCTTCATCAAATTAGCCTAAAAGAATAATAGATGTGGAAAACTTAACACCTTCTTCTGCCCGACTAGGAGTCGGAGGGGCAGTAGATTAAGGAGTTTAGGATCCAATCCTTCTAGAGGTTCTTCTTCCTCTAATATAATTTCTCATCCTTCCGCTAGGTCTTTAGTTTCTCCTAGGGCTAAGTCTTCTTGTTCTTCATCTAGAGGTAAAGACGATCATCTTCGTGAACCTAAAGTTGATGAAAATTATTCCCGCTGAATTTGTCTTTACTAGGGAAAACCCAGTTCTTGTAGACCAGTCTTCTTCTTTAGACAGTGTTGAGAGGTATTCAACCCTTATTACTGAGGGCCATATTTCCCTAGTTCGTAGGGATTGTTCTTGGAGGTATGATTTCCCGGTTTATGTTCTGAAGGGTAATCAAAGAATAACGTCTTATAAGATGGGTTATTCTCTTGTTTATATGTATCCTTTTACACCAGGGTTTAGACCTCCCATTGATCCAGTCATAATCGAGTTCTGTCGTTGCTTCGATATTTGTTTGGTACAAGTTGGTCCGCTTGTGTGGCGAGTGGTCGCGTGTCTTAGGAGTTTAGCTTCCTTAGCCTCAGTTCCTTTTAATTTCAACCATCTTATTCATCTTTAATCTCCTGTCTTGTTTTGTCAAGGGGTTTTTACTCTGGCTGCTAGAAGTAAGAGAGTGTTGGTAACCCATGATGATGACAAGGACAGAGGTTGGCACCTTCGGTATGTCGTTGTTCCCACTGCTGGTTTAGTGGGTGAAGAGAATCTTCCCTTCCCTGAAAGATGGAATCGTGCATGTAAGTACATTTTTTGTTCGCATTTGTTTTTCTTTGAGATGTTTTATTAACACCGTATATATTTCTTCTTCCAGCAATCATGGGTACTGTTGAAAATGTCTCCGGTATCTGTGACTGGGTAGAAAAGTTGTTGTCTATCGCTCCATTAGAAGAAAAGTCTTGGAAGTACTTCACTGGGAAGTACGGTTGGCATGTAAAGACCCACGGTAAGTGAAGTTTTTTACTTCTTTTCTTGCTAGAGCCTTCTTTTATTCTCGCTTAATCTTCCTCTTTTTGATAGGATTTTATGCCCATGGGGTGTCTGCTTCGTCTGTTCCAAAGATGTCTCTGGCCCAGGCCCAAGAGATTATTGTTAGTTCGTCTTCCTCGAAGAGGAAAGTGGGTGAGTCCCGTTCTGAAGAAGAAGAAGAAGAAAAGGAGGGTGCTTTGGTGCACATGTCACGGAGAAGGCGGGTGGTTTTGGATGACGAGTCTACACCTCAAGTTAGACCCTTAACCTCTGAAAATGATTCACAGTCCCCTGTTCATGATTCTGTTGAGTACTTGTTCCATGAAGGTTTTGATCTTGCTCCTGATGATGTTCCTTTAGCTACTATTTTTCCTGACTCTTTAAGAGAAGATGTTTCATCGGTTCCTCGTGTTTCCTCCGCTCCTTTAGCTACTACGGTTTCTATCGTATCTTTACCTGCGGTTTCCTCAATTCTTCAATCTTTCGTGCCTGCTATTTTGCCCGTGACTTCTTCAGTTCCCCAACCCTCAGTGCCTGCTGTTGTCCCATTTGTGCCTGCTTCCATGCCTTCCATTAGGGAAGTAGGGTCTTCCAGCAGGGAGATGCGGAGGGTGATGATAAAGGTTCAGGCTGAGGGAAGTCTTTTCAAGAAGACGGGTGAGCCCGAGGTATGGCTCAAACCTTTGATAGGTCCCACGGAGAAAACCAAGCTAGCTAGCCATACGGCCCTTACTTGGGCCAATGAAGTGGTTCATACCTCCTTGAAGGTACGGTGTAATTCTATTTCCACACGTGAATTTTACCATGTCTAAATAATTTATCATATCTAATTGGTTTGCTTCTTGTAGATAAACCTTACAGGTATGGAGCTTATGAAGAGGATCTCAAATTTGAATCATGAAATAAGAGAATTGCAGGCTGATCTTGGTAATCTAAGGGCACAGTATGATAGATTGAAAATTGATATGGACGCCTTAGAGGAGGAGAGGAATACCTTGAAAAGACAACTGAGGATTACGGCAGTGGAACTGGTGGTGGAGAAGGCTTCTTCAAACCAGGCTGATAAGGATAAGAGCATTCTAGAATCCTCATTCGTTGAACAACTGTCTCAAGCCTCGGAGGAGATCAGGAACTTGAAGGATTTGCTAAGGCAGAAGGAGGTATATTCTAGCGAGCTCCTACAATCACTCTCCCGAACCCAAGAAGACCTGTGTAATGCTTTAAATAGAGTCCAAATTTTGGAGGAGTCGATCGTACCTCTGAGGGCTGTCCATGAAGCTGCTGAAGCGGAGAAGGATGGGTTAAAAGCCGAGCTTCAAATTTGGGCAAAAGATTATAACGATTTTGAAGAAGTGGCTGATGTTGATGTAAGTTGAGCGTATATGAATTCTCGCCTTGATACATTGACAGAGATGAGTCAAGAAGGTTTCGACCTCAGCGCTACAATAGTTAAAACCAAAGAGGCTATGGAGAAGACTCAACAAGGTCTTAAACTTTCTCCATCTGATAGTGAAACTTCTGCCGCTCGTGCCTCTTCGCCTCAAGTAGCTCTCGTTCCTCGTGTTAATGAAGAAGTCATCCCTCCTCCACAAGAAGATTAAAGTATTGGTTTCCTTGTTTTTTTTTTTTTTGGATTGGTGGTTACCCTCAGCTCCATCGAGGGTAAATTTGGTTCTTTGAAGTCCCCAACTAACAACTTACGGGCACAAAAATGTAATTATTATATGCGGCTAAGTACTAGTTAGTACTTAGTTCTTACTTAGCCGCTCTTTTTTATATGAATGCAATTTATGACTTTTTTGTTTCGAGCTTCTGTTTTGCTCAAGTCTTTTGCATGTCTTGCTTGTTGAGGTTTTTACTTTTACCTCTAAACTTTCACATGAAAATGCTAAAATCACTCGAACCTTTTTATAGTAGACGCGATGTTTGTACAAAATATAAGACTTTGTTTTTTATAGGCTTTATTTATAAGATAGGGCCCTTTTTGATTGATGCTTAATGAAGAAGACGTCTCAATTTTATAGTAATGCAATAGAGTGATATGAATTTTTCACATGTTTAGAAATGCTTCTAAGGGAAGTTTTTTGTTTGAACTTCCACGACATTTTACATGTGTTTACGATTATCGTCTAAGACTCATGTTGCAACTGTTTTTATTTAACAGATTTGATATACACTTGTATTTCGTAACTGTTTTTCATAGGTAACAGTTTTTTCGAGTAAATACAAGGGAGCAACTGTTTTTCATTAGTAACAGTTATTATAAGAATTTGGATTTTTACCCGCAACTGTTTTTTTTGGAAACAATTTTCTAATAAGTACGAGGAAAATGTTTTCTTATCCCTAACTGTTTTATTTGATAACAGTTTTCTGAACAAATACAAGGATTTTGATCTTTCATCCATATATATTTTATTTGATAACAGTTTTCTATATGATTACAACGATTTCATAACTCTTTTTAATCATAACCGTTTTTGAATGAGTACACTGATGATGATCTTTTACCCCTAACTATTTTTGTTACAACAGTTTTGAATAAGTATAAAGATGTACATTTCTTCCTCGTGACTAATATTTTTCCTTTGAAGCTGAAAATGTTCGAAGTTTTTTTGCATTTTTGCATTAGGCTTTGTATTTGGATGACTCTTTTGATCTCTTTCGATTCTGCTCGTATCACTTGTCTTGTTGGGTAGATGGGTCTTCAGGCTCGAGCTTTTGACTTTCTGATAGTCTTCTTTGCTTCGTCTTAGCCTTCCATACTGTATAGTCCCCCAAGTGTTTGAGCTTTGAAGAATGAGATCTCGAGCACTTGATTATTCCTTCCTTGTGGTCCTTTTCCTGAAAAGGAAAAACATTCCGGACTCGAAGGTATATAGTTTTTTAGATGATGACTGCTTAACCCTTTTAAAACGTCCATCAGAAAGTGTAACCCTAGACCGGGAATTGTGTTATTTCATCGCGTCTTTGCAGTTCTAATATCATCATCTGGTGATGGGTTATCTTTATGCCTATCATCTAAAAAAGTTAGTAAAATTTTAAATGTTCAAAATAAAATCGAACGTGTGATACCTGACCGGGGGTACTTCTTTTCCTTAGAAGTAATACTTCTTCAGGTGGATGGCGATCCCGCTTGTTGGTAGAACTCTGTCGTCCATAGCTTCCAACTCATAGGCGCCCTTCCCAGCTATGCCTCGGACATTGTAGGGTCCTTCCCAGTTTGGATTTAGCTTTCCTGCGCCAGCTTCCTTCGTTGATTGGAAGACTTTTTTGAGGATGAAGTCCCCAATCTTGAAGTACCGAAGATGGGCTTTGCGGTTATAGTAACGCTCAATTATTTGTTTTTGGGCTGCCATCCGTATTAATGTTGTTTCCCTTCGTGGTTCAAGCAGGTCCAGATTAGTCCTTAATTCATCGTCGTTAGCTTCTCCCGTAGCTGTCATGAACCTTATGCTTGGCTCGCCGATTTCCACAGGTATTAAGGCTTCTGAACCATAGATAAGTGCGAACGGAGTCTCTCCCGTGGCTATGTTTGAAGTTGTTCTGTATGCCCATAGCACCGCTGGTAACTCATCATGCCAATTTCCCTTAGCTTTATCTAGCCGCTTCTTCAGGTTGCAGGCGATGATTTTATTCGTTGATAACGCTTGACCGTTAGCCACGGGATGATATGGTGTTGAAGTGATCCGTTTGATTTGCCAGCTTTCGAAGAATTCTGTGATTTGCGAGCCTATGAACTGTGGGCCATTATCACACACGATCTCCCTTGGTATACCAAAGCGGCATATTATGTTTTGCCATAAGAAGCTTTTTACTTCCTTTTCTCGCACCTGTTTGAATGCTTCTGCCTCTACCCATTTTGTAAAATAGTCGATTAATATAAGTAAAAATTGTACCTGTCCCTTAGCCGGGGGAAGAGGTCCTACTATGTCCATACCCCATTTCATAAAGGGCCATGGTGATATAACAGGATGTAGTAATTCTGTTGGTTGATGCATGTTATTGGCGAACTTTTGGCACCTGTCGCATTTAGATACGAAGTTCTCGGCTTCTTCTTCCATCTTGGGCCAATAATACCCAGCTCTGATTAAGGTTTTTACCAAAGATCTTGCTCCTGTATGATTTCCACAGTGTCCTTCATGGACTTCTTTCATCACAAACTCCATTTGGTTAGGTCCGAGGCATTTAGCTAGGGGTCCTCCGAACATCTTGCGATAAAGTGAGTTGCGAATAAGGCAACACCGTGCAGCTTTGCGGCAAAGTGCTTGAGCTTCTTTCCTGTCTTCAGGTATGGTGCCATTCTGCAACAATTAAGAATTTTGTTTCTCTAGTCCCAGGTTAAGTTGTTGAAAGTTACCTCATTCCTTTCCTGGTCGATCGTTGAGTGGAATAGATGGAAGACAATTGCATTGTCTTTGTTTGTTACTTCCGTGACTGCTGCGAGGTTAGCTAATGCATCTGCTTCTGCATTTTCCTCTCTAGGTATTTGTATTACCTTCCATGTTTTGAATTGTCTCACGAGCTCTCGCGCTTTTTTAAGATACTGTTACATTCGAGTCTCTCGAGCGATGTAAGTCCCCTGCATCTGATTTACTACCAGCTGGGAGTTGCTGTTGATCACGATTTTCTCGATTAAGAGTTCCCATGCGAGTTCAAGCCCTGCAATAACAACTTCGTACTCTGCTTCATGTTAGTTATAGGATAACACTTGATATCTTGTCGTGTCTTTTCACCCGTGGGTGATATTAAGACTATGCCTAAGCCGACACCTTTTATATTTGAGGATCCGTCGGTGAATAGGGTCCATAGGCCTGGATTAGCACCATTAAAAACTCTTTTTCTACTTCAGGGATAATGTTATTACTAAAGTCAGCAATAAAATCAGCTAGTAGTTGAGACTTAATTGCAGTCCTAGGCTGATAGATTATTTCATGCTCACTTAATTCTATGGTCCACTTGGCTAATCTTCCTGGCAATTCTTGTTTATGCAGAATATTTCTTAAAGGCTATGAAGTCAAAACGGTCATTGGGTGACATTGAAAATATGGTCCTAATTTTCTAGATGCCATTATTAAAGCTAAGGCTAATTTTTCCACATGTGGATATCTAGTTTCAGCATCTTGTAAAGTTTTACTTACTTAGTAGATAGGTGACTGCTTACCTTTTTCTTCTCTTACCAGTACTGCACTTACAACAATTTCTGAAACGGCCAGGTAGATGTACAATCTTTCCCCTTCTTTTGGCTTTGAAAGTAGCGGTGGTTTCGATCGATAAATCATCAGATTCTTGAGGGCTTGCTGACATTCTTTAGTCCATTCGAACTGATTTTGCTTTTTGAGAACTAAGAAGAATTTAAAACTTTTTTCGGAAGACTTAGAAATAAATCTTCCCAAAGCTGCTATTCTCCCTATTAGTCTTTGAACTTCTTTTTTATTTGTTAAAATATCAGGTATTTCTTATATAGCTTTAATTTGAGCAGGGTTTACCTCTATTCCTCTGTTCGATGCAAGGAAACCCAAAAATTTATCTGATTGCACTCCAAAGGCGCATTTTTCTGGATTTAGCTTCATATTATACTTGCGTAAAATATCAAAAGTAGTAGGGAGATGATGGAAATGGTCTTCCGTTTGTGTTGATTTTACCAACATATCATCAATATAAACTTCCATCGTCTTTCTAAGATGTTCTTGGAACATTTTAGTCACTAACCTTTGATAGGTGGCTCCAGCATTTTTCAAGCCAAAAGGCATAACTTTATAACAGTAAGTCCCCCTGTTTGTAATGAAGGAAGTTTTTTNTTGATAGGTGGCTCCAGCATTTTTCAAGCCAAAAGGCATAACTTTATAACAATAAGCCCCTGTTGGTCCAAATCGCACACGCAAGTATACGTGGTCATAGCAAGTAATATAATATTAAATCGAATGTCGAACCCGCAGGTACTTGCGTAAACTACTTATTGAATCACTCTAATTGCTATTTAATCAAGCCAAAACAAAATCCA
>MDKI01063323.1:0-38975 GCA_005239505.1 Nicotiana paniculata
CCCTCGGGCAAAACATGTATCATAATCAGCCCCTCGGGCATGCCTCATAGTCACTCATAATCAATCACTTAGCACCTCACAGTCACTCATGCCTCCCAATCACTCGTCACTCGGCACTCGACACTCGGTGCGCTCGCTGGGGGTGTGTGCAGACTCCGGAGGGGCTCCTTCAGCCCAAGCGCTAATATCAAGCCACCTTGTGGCGTATAATATCCTCACAATCAGGCCTTCGTCCTCACTCAGCAGAACCACTTCAAAAGCCCCTCGGACGAATCAGTAAAACAGGGTACCCGACCCAAAACATCATTTTTAAATATCAAGTAGTGTAAATCAAGCCGAGTTACCAAAATAGTAAGCACCACGTGACTGAGTGAAATCATCAATAAATAGTGAGGAAAACAACAGTAAAAATCCCCCAAGGGGTCTAAACAGATCGGCACGAGGCCCCAAACACGGCTTATAGCCCAAATATTTCAACAATCTTTAGAACATAATTTATCATAAGGTTTTGAGTAAAACATGCAACTCATTAGTTTCCGCGGAGAGGACCTTGTCCAATCCAAAAATCAGTGCACGCCACATACTCGTCATCCGACATGTGTGCCATTCTAAAATCAGTGAGAAATATGTAGTCCGGGGTTTCATACCCTCAGAACAAGATTTATAACCAGTACTTACCTCTACCGGGCCACAACACTAGTCCACTATGCTCTTTCCCCTCAAATTGGCTCCCGATTGCTCTGAATCTAGCCAAAACCAGTTTAACATCATCAACATATACCAAAGGAACACAACCCAATCGATGACTATCAAATTATACAAGAATCTCGAAATTCGGCCAAACCCAAACTCCGGGCCCACGTCTCGGAATTCGATAAAATTTGCATCACTAGAATACTCATTCCCTTACGAGTCTACCCATACCAAATTTACCAAAATCCGACCTCAATTGCCCACTCAAAACACCAAAAGAATTTTTCAAATTTTCCTCCCATTTTTCTCAACTTTTCTACTTTAATTCCTCAAATTGCATGGTGAAAATCAAAATAAATTCATGAAATTGAACCAAAAATTATTGAAGAACACTTACCACAAGAACCCTGCTGAAAAGCTCGTCCAAAATGTCCTTCCCCCGAGCTCTCTAATGGAAAAACAAGTTATGGCCAAGAACCCCCGAAATAGAACTTAAAAACTGTCTGCCCGGGCCTCTTTCTTCACTGCGATCGCGGAAGCTCCCACGCGATCGCGAAAGCTCCCACGCGATCGCGAAGAACAAATATGCTGCCCCAATAAATTACACTACGCGATCGCAGACATCCACACGCGATCGCGATTCAGCAGGACATAAACCCACACGATCGCAAACCACTCTACGCGATTGTGAAGAAAAACGGCTCAGCCCACTCACGCACCCTTTAACTCTATGTGAACGCGAACAACACCACGAGATCGCACTGCACAACAACCTCACACTCACGCGATCGCGACCTCCACCACGCGATCACATATAATAAAAATCCTGCCATCCCCAGATAGGTCTACGCGATCGCAAACACCCTCCCGCGATCGCGTAGAAGGAAACCAGAAACTCACACCAGCAAACATTTGCCGAGTTTTCAAGCCAAGAGTTGGTCTGTTAACCACCCGAAACACACCCGAGGCCCTCAAACAAACATACCAACATATCCCATAACATCATTCAAACTTAGTCAAGCCTTCGAAACACCAAAAACAACGCAAAAACACCAAAATTACATCAAATTCAAGCCTATGAACTTTGAAACTTCCAAATTTCGCCAACGATGCCGAAACCAACCAAAACACCTCCGATGGACCTGAAATTTTGCACACATACTCAAAATGACATTACAGACCTGTTCCAACTTCCAGAATTCCATTCCGAACCCGATAGCCTATTTTCCACTGCCGACCGAAAATCGCCAAAAACTAACTTTCGCCAATTCAATCCTAATTATACGCCGGACATAAAAACTCCATTCCGAACACACTCCTAAGTCCCAATTCACCTACGAAACCATCCGAGCCATAAAACTGCATTCCGAGGTCGTTCACCAATAAGTCAACTCTCAGTTGACTTTCTCAACTATTAGGCTACCTTGAGAGACCAAATGCCTCAATTCTCACCATGACCACTCTGAACCCGAACCAACCGACCTAAAACACATAAATGAAGTCGAACCACATAAAATGAAGCAGAAATTGGGGGGGGGGGACAGAGCTAAACTCTCGGAATGACCGGACGGGTCGTTACAACATCACATAATCGTGCAACCAACTTATCATCAGCATACTCCCACACTTGGCTCAAAGCCATAGACCAAAACAAATAGTAACTCATAATGACCATATGCTAACATCGCCACCATACCACAATCAGATTAAACTAAATCCTTCATAAGCTCATATATAACTCAAACCATCTAACATCCCAAATCATCTCCAACCTCGCATTCACCATTGCAATAGTCATGCCAACTCCCACAAGTGATCTAAACTCAAATTGCGACATATATCAATTACTGGTAAAAGAGAACTTGCTACAAAACAACATAAGGGTCACACAACCTTAGGACACCTCGCGGGAAACAGCCCTGCCTGCTTAGCCTCAAACTGATATCTCTCTATACACTTCCAAATATCATAGATATTACGCAATCGCTTTACCCTCTTACATTAGAACAAACCAATGCCTACCCTCGAGACTTCACAATAAGCGGTATAAGAACCTGAAGCTGATGGCAGAACTAACACTGGAGCGGTGGTCAAAGAAATCTTGAGCTTCTGGAAGCTCTACCCACACTCGACACTGGAGCGGTGGTCAAAGAAATCTTGAGCTTCTGGAAGCTCTACCCACACTCGACACTGGAGCGGTGGTCAAAGAAATCTTGAGCTTCTGGAAGCTCTACCCACACTCGTATGACCACATGGATACCCTCACTAGACACCACGTGTCCCTAGAATACTACTGACCTAAGCCAAAATTCATACTTGGAGAACTTTGCATAGAGCTTCTCCTCCCTGAATGCCTATAATGCCATCCTCAAATACTGAGTATGCTACCTCTGGATACACGGGTACGCCAGGATGCTATCAATGAACACAATAACGAAGGAGTGCAATTACTGATGGAATACACCTTTAATCAAATACATGGACGTTACTGGAGCATTGGTCATCCCAAAAGACATCACTAAACACTTATAACACAACAGGGAGGTACACTTCCCTCCACAACTAAACTACATGAGAGGTCCTCCAATATACTCGCAATTCGAGGCCATATGCCCACTCAAGACAGCAGTCAAATACTCAATAGTTCTTGCTACGCCTCTCACCAATCCTTTTTGTTACAATCAAACAACCTGAACACATCTAACCATCAAATCACCCTCACCACGTAGTCATCTAGTCACAAAATAACATCACTAAGAACACAAACGAACATATAAGTCCCCAAATGCACGTGCTCTCACAAACAAAATCTCAGCACTCAAGCCACAGACAGAATCTGGCCTCAAGTCCTCCAGACTGGCCCATTATCAACATGCTAAAATCACACATCCATGGAAGTCACAAGCCGTTGATGCATATCTGATACCAAGCGCTCACGTGCGCATTCGAATACATGGAAGGAATTCAAGAGTTACGCCTTTGGCTAAATAAAATGGATTTGCACGACATGAATTCAAGAATGTGAGATTTTCCTAAGGGTTTTGTAGCCTCTCAAAGATAAGTATAGACGTCTTCTTACCGATCCGCAAGACTCTACTAAACTAGCTCATGACTGGTGAGTCCTATATAACCTAGTGCTCTGATACCAACTTGTCGCGACCCCAAATCTAGAGTAGTCGTGATGGCGCCTATCGTGGAACTAGGCCATACGAATCAACACTCAAATCATAAATAATCTTTCATGTATATCATTACTAAACTGATAATCCATAACAGTTTAGTTTAATCATTTTAAAACAGATAAAGCCACACAGAATATTAAATACAACCCCAAGATCCCGGAGTCACTGGTCATGAGCATCTACAGGAAATGTACAACTCTGGAAAATAAAATCTATAATAGTAAGCATGAGAGAGAGCAGGGTTGCGGATGCGTGCAACTACCTCGCAAAATCTCTGAGAAGTCTCTGGAATAGATACACAGCTCACTCTGCCCTAGCACCTGGATCTGCACACAAGGTGCATGGAGTAATGTGAGTACGCCAACTCAGTAGTAATGAAAATAAATCAGGTCTGAGCAGTAAGAATCACATAAAGTCAAATCATCATTTCACGATAAGCAGAGTTTTCTTTCCAACAGTGTAAACATTAAATCAACACGCTTTAAAAAAACCCAATGTCAGTAAAACTCCTTAGAAAAGTGTAATTTCCAACAATTTCAAAAAAATGTCTAAGAAGTTTAGTGTAAAAATGAAATGAATCATAAGTAGCCACTCAGAAAAAAAAAAGAATAAGAAGCTGCCCCTTGGGCATAACATCACTCAGAATCAGCCCCTCGGGCATACCTCACAGTCACTCATAATCAGCCCCTCGGGCAACATCACGGCCACTCATACCTCCCAATCACTCGTCACTCGTCACTCGGCACTCAGCACTCGACACTCGGAACTCGCACTCAGTAGGTACCTGCGCTCACTGGGGGTGTGTACAGACTCCGGAGGGGCTCCTTCAGCCCAAACGCTAATATCAAGCCATCTCGTAGCATATCATATCCTCACAATCAGGCCCTCGGACTTCTCAGTCAAAAACTCTCAAAAAGCCACTCGGATTACCAGTAAAACGGGGTTCTCGACCCAAAAACATAATTTTATATCTCAAATAGTGTAAATAAAGCTGAGTTTCGAAATCAGTTAATATAATATGACTGAGTATAAATCATAAGTCAACACAGTGAAGAATAGAAGTAAAAGCCCCCAAGGGGGTCTAAATAGGTCGGCACAAGGCCCCAAACATGGCTTACAACCCAAATATAACAATAGTCTAAAAACACGATTTAACATATGATTTAAAAGTAAATACGCAACTCAATAGTTTCCACGGGAAGGACTAACTCCAAATCCCCAATCAGTGCACGCCACACACTCGTCATCCAGCATGTGCGCCACTCCAAAAATAGTGAGAAAATACGAAGTTCGGGGTTTCATACCCACAGGACAAGATTTACAGTCATTACATACCTCAAATCGGTCCAAAAAGCTACTCCGCGATACTCTTGCCCCTTGAATCGGCTCCCAAATGCTCCGAGTCTATCAAAACCAGATTAATAATATCAAAATATGCTAGGGAGACGAAATCCATTCGAAATTTATCAAAATTACCCAAAAATCTCGAAATTGGCCAAACCCGACCCCGGGCCCACGTCTCGAAATCTGATAAAATTTACATCAAGAGAATCCTCATCCTCCTACAAGTCTATACATACCAAGAACATCAAAATCGGACCACAATAACCCCCTTGAATTACTCAATTAAAGTCTCAAATTATCCAAGCCCTGACCCAAGTCCCGCACCTGCAACCTCCCTCAACATGCCAAAAATTCGCACTTGCACATGCCTCTCCACACCTGTGAAATCGCACCTGCGACATCGCACCTGCGGCCATCCTTTGGCAGGTGCGGTCACACCAGAAACATTCCACCAACAGTTTTTCTGTTGCAAATTCCCAACTTCAACCTTCCGATGACTATCCAAAAAAACACTCCGAGCCTCTCGGGGCCTCAACTAAAAGTACCAACAAGTCATAAATGATCACCCGGACTTAGTCGAACCCTCGGAACACCCAAAAAGATATCGAAACACCAATTCAACTCATGATTCAAGCCTAAGAATCCTAAAACTTCTGAAAATCATCTACGATGCCGAAATTACCCAAAACACGTCCAATTATCCTGAAAATTTTTCACACGCGTCCAAAATGACACTACGAACCTGTTCCAACTTCCGGAATTCCGTTCCGACCCCTATAGCCTATTTTCCACTGCTGACCGAAAATCGCCAAAAACTAACTTTCGCTAATTCAAGCCTAATTCTACACCGGACATCAAAACCACATTCCGAACACACTCCTAAGTCCCAAATCACCTAACGAAGCTATACAAGCCATAAAATCTACATTCCGAGGTCGTTTACCAATAACTCAACTCTCAGTTGACTTTTTCAACTACTAGGCCAATTTAAGAGACTAAGTGTCTCAACTCTCACCACAACCACTCCGAGCCCGAGCCAACGAACCCAACAAATTACCCAAGAGCTGAACCATACAAAATGAAGCAGAATAGGAGAAACGGGGCTAAACTCTCGGAACGACCGACCGGGTCGTTACAATATCCTAGTCAAGCAAGCCTACTTGATGCCTTCTACCTGACATTACCCATGAATAAAGTAAGATGCATACCATTTGTTAGACAATGAGAGGATTTTTTGAACAACATTAATTTTCTTACCATTAGTTACTTCATTTGCAATTCCCAAAATACATAACACATTCGTAGTTTATAAGTGGAAACATGCGATACATATACAACATTTCTAGTTTGACTTGCCCAAATCAAAATAAAACCCATACTATGTCTATGAAGCCTCTAATTAATACAAAGAATTATATGATAATGCCGGCGACAAGGCCCCGACTATACCTCAAAATACTATACACATGGAGCAAAGACACAAGACCCTGATATGAAGTGGAGCTCACCAGGTCAGTTGAGAAGAGGGTGTACCACTATCATTGATTTCCACTGCCTACTGTGGAACCACCTGCATCCATTAAAGACGCAACGTCCTCGACAAAAGGGTCATTAGTACACATGGAATATCACTAGTATGTAAGGCTAAACAACCTCTCATGAAATGGAGTAACAGTAAAAAAAGGAGAGGAATATGAAATAAAAGAAAAAACCAATGAATAACACAATACCAAGTCAAAAGTGGGGCAAATCTTTAAGTAAAATCAATGTTTTAGGTTGGGAGATCTTTAGTACCGATACACCACCGTGCTTATAGCATGGAGTCCGATCTCGGCCCGATCGGCTAAGCCATCTCACTCCAAAATATGAGGCTTGACATCAAACACAATACCACCATGTGCACGGCATGGCGTCTGATCTCTGTCCGACCGGCTAAGCCATCTCACCATAATGCCGTGTGGGTTGACATCACTTTTCGCTGCCAATCATCTCATACCAATTGAGGGGAATAATCTCAACACATCAATATAATCCCAATTAAGGGGAATAACCTCAACCCATCAGTATGGGAATTTACCCCTCAATCGCCCCTACACTGGCACGTGTAGTTTTGGGGTTAGGTTATTTAAACATACCCTTCCTCGTGACTAAACGACACTCCCAAAACATTTATTATATAAAGTAGTAAAAACTCATTTCCTAATCTTTCACACTTACTTTCATTTCATTGGCCAACTCATTTCATAATCTTTCACACTTTCTTTCATTTCATTGGCACTATTGGCCACGGATGTATTTTTCATTTTGGCACGACGACCACATTTTATATCTCATACTCACTTCTTTCTCTTTCAAGCATCGTCATAGTTTATCAACAACAAGAGCATTTGTAATCAAAACTTTAAATATGTATATGAGGTGTGAAAGGCTCCACCACTCCTAATATTTTCTCTCTGTACAGAAGTCACTAGTCAAACGCTCGAAATAAGAGTGTTTCCAATGCGCATAAACCCCAACTGGACGCCCATCTCAATTCATCCTAGGTATTGAAAAATTTCAAAGATGATGGAGTGAATATTATTGTAACGACCCGACCGATCATTTTGCGTTATCGGACCCCGTTCCCCTAAATAAAACTTCCCATAGTGGCTTATTATGATTTATGACTTGCGGGGACTGGTGGTCCGAGATTCGGAGGTGTTAGAGTGCTATAGGAACATTTGGTTCCTTAAGGTTGGTCTTTAAGGCCAAGTTTGACTTCGGTCAATATTTTTAGTAAATGACCTCGGAATCGAGTTTCAACGATTCTGGCAGCTTCGTATGATGATTCCGGACCTGGGCGTATGTTCGGAATGGGTTTCTGATGACCCGGTAGAATTTCGGCGCCCAATATTGAAATAAGAGTTCCTTAAGTTTCTATTATAATTTGGGACGCATTTTTGCGATACCGAGGTCCGAACGGAATTTTGAGACAGGGAATAGTTCCGTTATGCCATTTATGACTTGCCTGCAAAATTTGGTGTCATTCCGAGTAGTATGGGTCATTTCGGCGCGTTGTTAGCGAAGTCTAGAAAACTTAAAGTTCCTAAGTTTGGTTCTAGGGGTTTTGAGGTGTGATTTTGAGTTTTAGCGTTGTTTTGCGTGTTCCGAAGGCTCGAGCGAGTCCGTATTATGATTTGGGACTCGTTGGTATATTTGGACGGGGGCTCGAGTGGGCTCAGGTGCCTCCTGGACACCACACGAGGCCAAAAACCAGTTGCAATAGCTGCTGGTGCACCTGTTCTGGTGTGACCGCAGGTGCGGTTGCCCAGTCGCAGGTGCGTGACCGCTCCTGCGGTCCCATCCTCGCAGGTGCGACCCCCAGTGGTCAGGCCAATTCTCGCAGGTGTGGATAAAACTCTGTAGGAGCGGAGCCGCAGGTGCAGTCTCCACTCCGCAGGTGCGGGCCCAGGCATTCTAGTCCATTTCCGCAGGTGCGAGCTTTTGCTCGCAGGTTCGAGACCGCAGGTGCGGAAATGCTATTCAGACAGTGTGTTTTTATACACGGGAATTAACTCATTTCCCTTATCTTCATCTTCTTCTTTGGGGCGATTTCCACCATTTTAGAGGGGCAAACGACCTGGTCATTGAAGGTAAGTAACTTCCACTCTAATATTAGCTTCATGCATGAAATACTAGCTTAATTAACTACCTAAATTAGTGGAAATTCAAGAATGGGGTAGTAATCTAGGTCTTTCGATAATTTGAGAATTTACCCGTGAATTAGCTATGAAATCAAGTAGAAATCGTATATTAATGATCCTTAGGTTGTGGGTGAGTGTTTCCTTCGAGAATTTTCGTAATCCGAGCATGTGGGCCCGGGGTTGGATTTTAGAATTTCTTCAAGAATGGGAAATTTACTAAATGAGTAGGAGAATTTCCATATTTCGAGCATAAATTAATGAATTTGTATAACATTTGGCTAGTTTCGAGTCCTCAGGTGTAGAGTTCGGAGTTTCGGGCGCGTTCTTGATCCGGAGAGTAGGTTCGACATGAGGTGAGTCTCCTTTCTAACCTTGTAAGGGGGAATTGTCCCCATAGGTGATTATAGATAATTGCATGTCCTTATTTGCGGGGGCTACGCACGCACGAAGTGACGAGATCCCGTGTGTAGCTACTACTATGTTATGTTGGGTAGTTCTAGGACTCACGAGCATGCTTATATATGCCTTGCATGTATTTCTAAACGTATTTTGAATTTCTTATTATCCTTGATTTGGCATGAGAATATTAGGAAGTTGTGGTCCATGATATATTGCTTAGGTTCTTGCCTTAAAGAATAATCTCTGATAATTCCCTAAAAAAATTATAATTTTATGTATGTATGCGGCACCGCGGCACATGTATGATTCATGAGCGGAATATCCCTACTATTATGTCAATCGCGTCGCATGTTCGATTCACGGGGTAATATATGAATCTATGGTTCGAGCCGTTCGACCCGCAATGTACATTTATTTTTCGCGACGTTTCGGTCGTAGCTGTCCGGCTTAATATGTGTTGTATGATTCACTGGAAATTTGTTGTAATTGTATAAACCGGTTCATGTTAATAAGGGAATTTAATACATTATGTGCTATTGTAATTTGACATGCAAAGGTAAATACAACTATACTTGATGATTTATCTCTTTGTGATTTTACAAATGTTATGCCTGCCTAGTTCCTATTAAATCATGTTATTTAGAAATGTTGACCCTAGTAAGTATTACGTCTACCTCTCGTCACTACCTCTTCGAGGTTAGGCAGGATACTCATTGGTTACATATTTGTTTATGTACTCATGTTGCACTTCTGTACTTAATTGTACAGCATCTGAGGCTGGTGCATCCGTTTATTAGACCAGATCTCAATTCTGATCTCAGTTGGACCCGACTTCACGGTGAGCTGCTTCTCCTGACGATCCTCGGCGGCACCTTGGAGTTTTCTTTTTTGCTTATTTCCTGTTTATTCCTTTCAGACAGTGGGATTGTATATTATGTTTTGAATATTCTGTTAGTATGCCCGTAGGACTTGTGACACTAGTTCCTGGCACACACGTAGTTGTTATTTCGGTGTACGGGTTTATATATATATACATTTTTGGCTCATTCCTCATTATGACTGTTTTGATTAAAATTTGCTAATTTTCCTTGTCAAATCATGCTTTAACTTTCAAATACTGAGTATATTTTAAAGTGTTTTAAACTAATAAGAAGGAACCTTTAGTAACTTAAGAGTCGGCTTGCCTGACCCCGCTGTTGGGCGCCATCACGACCTCAGTTAGGATTCTGGGTCGTGACAACATGGTATCAGAGCACTAGGTTCACGTAGGTCTCACAAGTCACGGGAAAACCTAGTAGAGTCTTGCGGATCGGTACAGAGACGTCTGTATTTATCTTCGGGAGGCTATAGGGTGTTAGGAAAACCTCTCCTTTTTTTATTCTATCGTGCAGTCAATGGTTTGCTAAATTTCGTTCGTCTATTCTCTCACAGATGGTGAGGATGTGTATATCCGATGTTCCAGATCCGGGAGGGGCCGCTAGCCCCATTTTTCGCGACCGTGGTAGAGGCCGGGGGAGGGCACTAATCCGAGGTAGGGGACGAGGACGTCCCTGAGCTATCCTAGTCGTACCACCAGAGGACCCCAAAATAGAGGAGCAGGGTGAGGTACCCCCAACAGGTCCTGCTCCAGTAGAATTTATGACAGCGCCAGGATTCCAGGAGATCATGGGCCGTATGATGCGATTCATGGACACTATGTCCCAGGCTGATTTATTTCCAGCGGATCCTGCCACATCTCAGGCAGGAGGGGGAGCCCAGACCCCTACTGCCCAGGCTGCAGGCCAGACAACAACACTTCATCATACCCCGGGTACACAGCCCGTGGGTGGAGCCCAACCAGTAGCAGCGGTACCTGAGCTCAGACCAACTGCAGACGGCGATCTGCAAAAGTTACTGGATAGATGGACCCGATTGCACCCTCTTATCTTCGGGGGTGAAAAGGGCGAGGATGCCCAGGACTTTATTGAAAGGTGCAGGGACAAACTGCACAACATGAGGATACTGGAGTCCCATGGAGTGGACTTCACTACTTTCCAGCTTGAGGGCAGGGCCCGCAGATGGTGGCAATCCTACATCCTGGGTAGACCAGCAGGTTCCCCTACCATCACTTGGGAGCAGTTCACTCAACTGTTCCTGGACATGTATATTCCACCCTCCGAGAGGGAAGAGCTACGATATCAGTTTGAGCAGCTGGAGCAGGGGCAGATGTCCGTGACAGATTACAAGGCCAAGTTTTCTGAGTTATCCCGTCATGCCCTTATGATATTTCCTACTGATGCTGAGAGAGTGCGGAGATTTGTAGCAGGGATGCACTCAGGTATTAGGGCTAACATGGCCCAAGAGGTGGAGATGGGGACTCCATATCAGCTTGTGGTCGAGATAGCTCGCCGGATTGAGGATTATTGTTCAAGAGGCAGAGAGCAGGGTCAGCAGGATAAGAGGGCTAGATTTTCAGGAGATTTCAGAGGTGCCCAGCCAGGGGTAGAGGTCAGTTCGGTAGAGGCCAATCTAGCAGGCCTCCATATTCAGCTCCTCCACCACCTCCTCGTGGAGCTCCAGTGAGGCCCTATTTTAGCGCCATGCCAGAGAGTTTCTACCGCCCACCAGCCATTCAGGGTTCCTCAAGCGGGTATTCCGGTCATCAGGGGTCTTCTATTCCTTACTTCAGTGCCATACCAGAGAGTTCTCACCATCCCCTAGCTGTCCAGGGTCCTTCTTCAGGGCAGCAGGCCATGCCACCAGCCAGATGTTATGAGTGTGGGGATCCAGGCCATATGAGGAGGACTTGTCCCAGGCTTTGGGGCAAGGCCATTCCGCATAGCTATCAACCTACATTTTCAGCACCGGCGGTTCGTCCACCCAGAGGTGGAGGGCAGACTGGTAGAGGTCGTCCCAGAGGTGGATGCCAGGCAGGTGGAGCTCTACCAACCCCTATTCATGCCAGTGGAGGTCATACATCTCCTGTTCATTCTGGCGGGGCTCAGTCTTTCGGTGCTCCAGCTAGATTCTATGATATCCTGGCCAGATCAGATGTAGTGGCCTCAGACGCTGTGGTCACAGGTATTATTACAGTATGTGGTAGAGAGGCATCCGTGTTATTTGATCTAGGATCCACTTATTCCTATGTTTCGGTCTTATTTGCTCATTTTCTAGATGTCCCTCGTGAGTCCTTGGGTTCTCCTATTTATGTGTCCACTCCCGTGGGTGATTCTGTGGTTGTAGACTGAATTTGTCGATCCTGTGTGATTTTGTTTTGTGGATTCAAGACTCGAGTGAATCTCTTATTTCTCGACATGGTTGATTTCGAGATTATTTTGGGCATGGATTGGCTATCTCCTTATCATGACGTGCTAGATTTCCATGGCAAGACGGTTACTCTAGCCATGCCCGAGTTGCTCAAGCTGGAGTGGAGAGGTTCCTCAGTTAGTACCGCCAGCCGGGTTATTTTGTTCTTGAAGGCTCGACATATGGTCGAGAAGGGTTGTCTGGCCTATTTTACTTATGTGCGGGATACCACCGCCGAGTCTCCGACGATTGATTCAGTGCCAGTGGTTCGAGAGTTTGCTGATGTATTTCCTTCGGATCTTCTAGGCATGCCTCCGGATCGTGATATTGATTTCTGCATTGACTTAGCTTCAGGCACCCAGCCTATATCTATTCCTCCGTACCGTATGGATCCGAGAGAGTTGAAGGAGCAGCTTCAGGAGTTGTTAGCTAAGGGGCTTATCAGGCCGCGTGTATCGCCGTGGGGTTCTCCAGTTCTATTTCTAAAGAAGAAGGATGGGTCTATGCGAATGTATATTGATTACCGCCAGTTGAACAAAGTTACCATTAAGAACAAGTATCCTTTGCCACGCATCGATGATTTGTTTGACCAGTTGCAGGGTGCTCATGTGTTTTCTAAGATTGATTTGAGGTCGGGGTATCATCAGTTGAGGATTCGGGCTTCAGATGTTCCGAAGACTGCTTTTCGTACGAGATATGGCCATTATGAGTTCCTGGTGATGTCCTTTGGTTTGAATAATGCTCCAGCAGCATTCATGGACTTGATAAATAGGGTGTTCAAGCCGTATATTGATTCCTTTGTCATTGTCTTCATTGATGACATTTTGATTTACTCACGTAGTCTGGGGGAGCACGAGCAGCATTTGAGAGTTGTGCTCCAGACTTTGCGAGAACAAAAACTATAATCTAAGTTCTCCAAGTGTGAGTTCTGGTTGGATTCCGTGGCATCTTGGGGCATGTGGTATCCGGAGAGGGTATCAAGGTCGATCCTCAGAAGGTTGAGGCGGTTCAGAGTTGGTCGCGTCCTACTTCCGCTACAGAGATCAGGAGCTTCTTGGGCCTAGCAGGCTATTATCGTCGATTTGTGGAGGGGTTCTCTTCTATTGTAGCCCCATTGGCTAGATTGACTCATAAGAATGCCCCGTTTCGATGGTCTGACGAGTGTGAGGAGAGCTTTCAGAAGCTCAATACAGTATTGACCTCAACACCAGTTCTGGTATTGCCTTCTGGTTCTGGGATGTATACTGTATATTGCGACGCTTCGCGCGTTGGCTTGGGGTGTTTATTGATGCAGGAGGGGAGAGTTATTGCTTATGCTTCACGCCAGCTGAAGTTTCATGAGAAGAATTACCCTGTGCACAATTTGGAGTTGGCAGCGATTGTTCATGCTCTTAAGATTTGGAGGCACTACTTGTATGGAGTGTCCTGTGAGGTTTATACAGACCACCGTAGCTTGCAACACTTGTTCAAGCAGAAGGATCTTTATCACCCGGGCAAGGAAAATGTGGTAGAAAATGCTTTGAGCAGGAAGGCGAAGAGTATGGGTAGCTTGGCTTATATTGCAGCAGAGGAGAGACCTCTAGCCTTGGACATTCAGTCCCTGGCTAATCGCCTGGTGAGATTAGACCTTTCAGAGCCTCGTCGAGTTCTTGCACATGTGGTTGCTCAGTCTTCGTTATTGGGGAAGATTAAGGCTCGGCAGTATGATGATCCGTGTTTGGCTCAGCTACGAGAGACAGTGGTTCATGGCCTGAGGGAGAGGATTCTAGAGGAGGCACACAATTGTCGGTATTCTGTTCATCCTGGTGCTACAAAGATGTATCGTGATTTGAAGCAGCATTTCTGGTGGAGGCGAATGAAGAAGGACATTGTGGAGTATATGGCTAGGTGTCTTAATTTCCAGAAGGTGAAGTATGGGCACCAGAGGCCAGGAGGCCTACTTCAGCAGATGCCCATTCCTGAGTGGAAATGGGAGCGCATCACTATGGACTTCGTGGTTGGGTTTCCCGGACTTTGCGGAAGGTTGACGTGGTTTGGGTCATTGTGAATAGATTGACCAAATCGGTGCATTTCATTCCAGTAGCTACTACTTATACTTCTGAGAGGTTGGCCCAGATCTACATTCGGGAGATAGTCCGGTTGCATGGTGTGTCGGTGTCCACTATATCAAATCGAGGTCCTCAGTTCACCTCGCACTTTTGGAGAGCATTACATAGTGAGATGGGTACCCAGATAGATCTCAGCACAACATTTCATCCTCAGACTGATGGTCAATCGGAGCGTACAGTTCAGATATTGGAGGACATGCTCAGGGCATGTGTGATTGACTTTGGGGGTCAGTGGGACCAGTTCTTGCCTTTGGCCGAGTTTGCTTACAATAATAGTTACCAGTCCAACATTGAGATGGCCCTATTTGAGGCTTTGTATGTTCGGCGATGTCGTTCTCCTATCGGGTGGTTTGAGCCTGGCGAGGCTAAGTTATATGGCACCGACCTGGTGAGGGATGCTTTGGAGAAAGTGAAGTTGATTCAAGAGAGGCTCCGCACAGTACAATCCAGAAAGAAGAGTTACGCGGATCAGAGGGCGCGTGATGTATCATTTATGGAGGGAGATAGGGTCCTGTTGAAAGTCTCTCCTATGAAGGGTATTATGAGGTTTGGGAAGAGGGGCAAGCTGAGCCCGAGGTTTATAGGTCCCTTCGAGGTGTTGAGGCAAGTTGGGGAGGTTGCTTATGAGCTGGCCTTACCTCCCAGTTTATCAGGAGTTCATCCAGTTTTTCGCGTATCCATGCTCCGAAAGTACCACGCCGATTTCTCTCACGTGGTTGATTTCAGCACTATTCAGTTGGATAAGAGTTTGGGCTACGAGGTGGAGCCAGTTGCTATTATTGATAGGCAGGACCGCCAGTTGAGGTCCAAAGATTTTCTGCCGTAAAGGTCCAGTGGAAGGGCCAACCAGTCGAGGAGGCGACCTGTGAGTCCGAGGAGGACATGCAGAGCAGATATCCACACTTACTAAGCACTCTATGTATGATTCTAGACCCGTTCGAGGACGAACATTTGTTTAAGAGGTGGAGAATGTAACGACCCGACCGGTCATTTTGCGTTATCGGACCCCGTTCCCCTAAATGAAACTTCCCATAGCGTCTTATTATGATTTATGACTTGCGGGGACTGGTGGTCCAGGATTCGGAGGTGTTTAGAGTGCTATAGGAACATTTGGTTCCTTAAGGTTTGGCCTTTAAGGTCAACTTTGACTTTGGTCAATATTTTTAGTAAACGACCTCGGAATCGAGTTTCGACGATTCCGGTAGCTTCATATGATGATTCCGGACCTCGGCGTATGTTCGGAATGGGTTTCTGATGACCCGGTAGCGTTTCGGCGCCCAATATTGAAATAAGAGTTCCTTAAGTTCCTATTATGGTTTGGGACGTATTTTTGTGATATCGAGGTCCGAACGGAATTTCGAGACCGGAAATAGTTCCATTATGTCATTTATGACTTGCCTGCAAAATTTGGTGTCATTTCGAGTAGTACGGGTCATTTCGGCGCGTTGTTAGCGAAGTCTAGAAAACTTAAAGTTCCTAAGTTTGGTTCTAGGGGTTTTGCGGTGTCATTTTGAGTTTTAGTGTTGTTTTGGGTGTTCCGAAGGCTCGAGCGAGTCTATATTATGATTTCCACCATTTTTTATACACGGGAATTAACTCATTTCTCTTATCTTCATCTTCTTCCTTGGGGTGATTTCCACCATTTTAGAAGGGCAAACGACCTGGTCATTGAAGGTAAGTAACTTCCACTCTAATATTAGCTTCATGCATGAAATACTAGCTTAATTAACTACCTAAATTAGTGGAAATTCAAGAATGAGGTAGTAACCTAGGGCTTTTGATAATTTGAGAATTTACCCGTGAATTAGCTATGAAATCAAGTAGAAATCGTATATTAATAATCCTTAGGCTATGAGTGAGTGTTTCCTTCGAGATTTTTTGGAACCCGAGCATGTGGGCCCGGGGTTGGATTTTAGAATTTCTTCAATGGGAAATTTACTAAATGAGTAGGAGAATTTCCATATTTCGAGCATAAATTAATGAATTTGTATAACATTTGGCTAGTTTCGAGTCCTCGGGTGTAGAGTTCGGAGTTTCGGGCGCGTTCTTAGTCCGAGGAGTAGGTTCGACACGAGGTGAGTCTCCTTTCTAACATTGTAAATGGGAATTGTCCCGATAGGTGATTATAAATAATTGCATTTCCTTATTTGCTGGGGCTACGCACGCACGAAGTGACGAGAATCCGTGCGTAACTATTACTATGTTATGTTGGGTAGTTCTAGGACTCACGAGCATGCTTATATGTTCCTTACATGTATTCCTAAATGTATTTTGAATTGCTTATTATCCTTGATTTGGCATGAGAATATTAGGAAGTTCTGGTCCATGATATATTGCTTAGGTTCTTGCCTTAAAGAATAATCTCTGATAATTCCCTAAAAAATTGATAATTTTATGTATGTATGCGGCACCGCGTCACATATATGATTCGTGAGCGGAATAGCCCTACTATTATGTCAACTGCGTCGCATGTTCGATTCGCGAGCGGGGTAATAGATGCATCTATGGTTCGAGCCGTTCGACCCTCGGCAGTGCACATTTATTTTTCGCGACGTTTCGGCCGTACGTGTCCGGCCTAATATGTGCTGTATGATTTACTGGAAATTTTTTGTAATTTTACAAACTGGTTCATGTTAATAAGGGAATTTAGTACATTATGTGCAAGTGTAATTTGACATGCAAAGGTAAATACAACTATACTTGATGATTTATCTCTTTGTGATTTTGCGACTGTTATGACTGCCTAATTCCTATTAAATCATGTTATTTAGAAATGTTGACCCTAGTAAGTATCACTCTACCTCTCGTCACTATCTCTTCGAGGTTAGGCGGGATACTCACTGGGTACATATTTGTTTATGTACTCATGCCGCACTTCTATACTTAATTGTACAGGTTCTGAGGCTGGTGCATCTGGTTATTAGACCGGATCTCGATTTTGATCTCAGTTGGACCTGACTTAACGGTGAGCTGCTTCTCCTGACGATCCTCGACGACACTTTGAAGTTTTCCTTTTTGCTTATTTCCCGTCTATTTCTTAGTGGGATTGTATATTATGCCCATAGGACTTGTGACACTAGTTCTTGCTACACACGTAGTTGTTATTTCGGTGTACGGGTTTGTATATATATATATTTTTGGCTCATTCCTCATCATGACTGTTTTGATTAAAATTTGCTAATTTTCCTTGTCAAATCATGCTTTAACTTTCAAAAACTGAGTATATTTTAAAGTGTTTTAAACTAATAAGAAGGAACCTTTAGTAACTTAAGAGTTGGCTTACCTTACCCCGCTGTTGGGCGTCATTACGGTCTCAGTTAGGATTCTGGATCGTGACAATTACAGCAAATAATCGCTGGGCTTCAGTGCAAAATCTCAGCTTGCTGCTGGGCCAAATATAGTGTTTCCAAGCAAAGGAGGTTTCTCTCCAACTCACATATAGTCTCACCACCAAAATTTCATATCCGTCCACCGCTAGAACCCTATAGGTCGAGGAGAAGACAAATGCCGACGAGCACCATAGGGTCAGGAATGGTATCAAAGGGGGCCAAATTGGCCAAGACCAATGTTAATAGACTCCACCTATTGAGAAGATTGGTACAAAATTTTCAAACAACAAAGTCAATGAGCCAACTACCACAACAATCCGAAAGACCATAGATGTCGACTTACAAGAACCTGGTGTTCGATGTAATACCACTGACAATTTAACTAACAATTCAAAGGAGCAAAGTGGTATTCAACTGCACCAAAGTCGTGAGGAAGTTATTCGTCAAGCACCAAATCAAGAAGGACCTCTCAAAATTGATGACCATGCCATGTCTCTTGCAACAGAACTTTAGTTGGTGGAGTATGCTCCAATTGAAAAAACCACTTTAAGCCAATAAAGGGTGAAGAATTCATCAAAAGAAATTGGTCCTACCATCTCCAAGCAAATCACAACAATCTCAGGTATCATTTCCCTCAACTTCAGCTATATCTACCAACCAAGATGAACAACTAAAATCTAAGCATGGTCGTCCAACAGATGCCAATATAGAACCCCATGCTAGTGATAATGAAACCTAATTCAGCAACCATAATCAACATCAATCAGGAGACCCCTCTTGTTGTTCAACAGTGCCAGGAAAAAAAGAGCCCAACTGACCCTCATAAACCAACCACCTTTTAAACATCAACCAACGATTAGCAAAAGCACCATTCCTAAGATCTGATCAAACTTTGGCAAAGCATTTCACACTAAACCTTCTAAATCACAAACTGCTCCTAAGCAAATACCTACTAATACCACCACTAATAACCAACCAAAAGATACCAATTCCAAACCTAAGCAACCATCTAGCTTAACTGCACCACCTCCACCCACAATCAAACATTCCTATGTTACCAAACTGAGGGCAAGGCATGAAACTGAACATGGACCAATTGAGTTTATCCCTCCTAAAATCCCTATCAAGCAAGGTAAGCCAGCAGTTATTTTCAATCAAAATGATTATATGGTAAAATTAGCTGCAATATGCAAATTCACAGTGGTGGAAAAGTTCTCAAACACCATGCCTAGAATAGAGATTATTAGGAGAAGCTTTGTGTCACAACGGTGTCAAGATTGCTCATTTTAATGCAAGAACAATTTACATTGATCTTGATAATGAATATGATTATGTCACTGTATCAACTAAACAATTCATGTATATCCAAGGTCAAATGATGAAGTTGGAAGCATGGACACCCACATTTAGCCTAGCTGAAGACTCACCCATTGTTCTTATATGGGTGGTGATTCCACAACTACCATGGTTTACTACATAGAGATACTGATTGTCCTTGTTTATCCAGTAGGAAGCTCTTTATTTGGATCTGGATTCATTTCAAAAGACTAGAGGAAGTGTAATCAAGATAAAGGTGCAGATTGATTTGACCAATCCAAGACCACATCATGTGTGGTTGGGATTTGATGAAGATGAAAGATGGGATGAGAAGTGGTTAGAAGTACAGTATGAAAACATCCAAGAGTATTGTCTTTATTGTAGGCACCTGGATCACAACTCACATGCATGCCCAATCAAAATCAAGGATTAAGAGAACAAGAAGAGGAAAGAGAATGCTATGTCTGACGACAATCAGAACCAACAAAGGCATCTCTATGTGGGGCAAACATCATTATAGAATCAGAGCAATCAAAAGGAGTAGCAAGATAAAGGCACCAGAGCTAAAATTCGCCAGAAAGGGTCATGAACAGCAAAAGTCGGGGGTTACCCCCCCCCCCCCCCCCCCCCTCCATAATGAATGTTAGAACATGTTACATCCGGTATTTTTCTACACAGGATTTGTGACCATAAGACCCCGTAAGTTTAACAGTCTTGATACCGTTAGATACATTTTGATATGGTATTTATATTGAGTGAAATATTTTTGTAAAAAGTTTGAAAAATATGATTCTATATAGTTATTAATAATACTACGTTCGAATATATTTTAAATTATACACATAATATGAGGAAGTTTATGAGATTTTCTTTATTGTAAAGATAAAAATTATTTTTCCACAAAAAAATAAGGTTATCTTTTTATCATTTTAAGAATTAAGTGTATGAAAATTTATACTCTTTATATGAGATTAGGAAAATATATGTATTTTTACATGGGTGTTTTAATAAAATAATAGTGAATGTATTTACTTTATATGGTACCATGTGATCATGATAATAGGGTACATAAAATGTGTTAAAATAAGTAATATATTATAATTCTTAATTATGTGGATAATTGCCAACTATTGATTTTGATTTTTAAGTGAGAGATTACCTTGTAAATTGAATTTTGTGGATAATTAATTAAGTGACATTTGGATAAGTGTTAGGGGGACAACATACACGTGTGGTTTATGTAGACTTGGCAGCAAATTGACACCTATTTATAACCTTAAGAAGGTGGTGGAAACATGTAGAGTTATGTACACCTTTATATGTTCTTATTAATGTCATGATATTTCCTTGTTTGTTGTAGACACATAATAGGTGCATTTTCACTTGAGAGGGAAAAATCTTGGAACATGCAGATTATTTACTAGTACTATCCTATTCACTATAAGGTTTTGATGTATTACACTTGTAGTTCATCTATTTCCAGCAACTTACTAATTTTCAATCAAATACTCTATAGGGTGGGTGCTATTAGTTTCATCACTTTCAGCTAGTTCTCTTCTATCCATCAAACTTGCAAGTATTCAGATCAATCCAAAAAGGACTGGGGAATGATGTTGCACGGGGAAAACCTTACACTAGAAAGTGTGGTACTGTTAATGTTAAGTCTCATTCACATCAGACTTTTCCTTTTGGTATGCCCTCATCCTCTTTGGTTTCGTTCTGCTTTCTCTGATAACGTCTTAAGCGACGTGAGATTTTGCGATTCTAAACTTTTCCCACGAATATCATACGGATCCTTTTTTTCTTTTGGAATGATCCACGTAACAATAATAAGTGATTCTAGTCTTAGCAGTTAAGGATATTTATGTTATTCATTCCCGTAAAATGAGATAAAAGTGAATAGAATAGGATATGATAATTATGCTTTAAGGAGCACATAAAATGGAAGCCATTGTGCCAGCTAAGAAGCACAATATGCTATTTATTGAACTTGGCTTTGCTTTTATTACGAATACTAAAACTGTTGGTATACAGGAGGGTGAATGTGATTTGTGAATATTCTGTGGCTTTTATGTAATGGAAGTTAACATTTTTCTTTTATGCATATTTATGCATTTATCATCGAGTTATGGTCGGTTGGGCAGTTACACATCTACTACCATGCTACGGCCGCTCGGGCATTTACCACCAGTTGGGGAGTCATGCATATTCATTTACCACTGAGCTACGGATGGTCGGGCAGTCATGAACATTTACCACCGAGCTACGACCGGTCGTGCAGTCATGCATTTATCACCAAGCTACAGCTGGTCAGGCAATTACCACTAATCAGTTGGGCAGTCATGCATCATACGATATGGATAATAGTCTCAAAGAGAAGCATTATATAAATAAGTATAATGAGTACGCATATACGTGGAACTTCAGAGATTCAAGTTGATTTTTATATGTTTTTAATTAATGTTGACTTATTATTATGTTTTAGTTCTGCCTTACATACTCGATACATTACTCGTACTGACGTCCTTTTTGTTGGGGACAGGTATAGATAATCAATTTGACGAGCCCTCATAGTAGACGAGATTGACATTCAGCGAAGAATCGGTAAGACTCCACCTCATTCGGAGTGCAGCCGAGTCTATGAATCATCGTGTCAGGGTTTTGCTACATACTTATGGGTAGACAGGTACCCTGTCCTATTTGATGTCAAATAATCTTTGAGGCTTTGTAGATAGAGGTTCATTTTGTACAACTTGTCAGAGGCCTTAAAGACCCATATGTATTCATGTTTTAAGAACGATAGTTTATTAATACAGTCTTTTTCACACTTACAGTTGTACATATGAGTTGTGGCCATGTTAGCCCATGATAGTTACAAAAGGAATAAGTTCGGCCAACTCAACCTATGTATGATGTAGTTTTGGTCGAACGATTATGAACTACAGAGTGATTCGCTTGGACCAGCTCGGCATCGGGTGCCAACCATGCCTCCCCAGGTTTGGGGCGTGACAGAACCAAAAGAGGAAACACTTCAAAGGGTAACAAAAACAAAATAAAAAACAGCACCAACCTGTCATACCAAAAACGAATACAGAACAATAGTTGCAGGCAAATGAGGTTACTAAACACCAAAGGGGGAGGGGCTTTCTCATGCTTTGCATGAGTGTGCTTCAGCACTTATGAATGACCATAAGATTGACTCTTTAACCCCTGCTACCAATACTCTTACACGTGGTAATGCAGTAGCTTCAGAGGTTACTAATGAAGATGAACACTGTGATGTGATATACTCTAGTGAAGAGGAACAAACTTTGAGGAGATTGATCAAAGGGAAAGGTCATGTTGCTTCTGATATGCAAATCCAGCTCCCTAAATCCAAGAACAAACCTAGTCAGAAAAATAGAGTATCTATGAGGAAGAAGAATGTAAGAATCAACATTAATGAACAGACACAGTAAGAGCCCGAGGATATCAATCAGTTAACTCCTACAAGGTAGTCAGGTCCAAATGCAGCTTGTCAGAACGCCAACCTATCTCATTCTCAACCTCTACTACCCAACAAAGGACATCCCTATTGAAGAGTCACATGATGCAGTTTATAATGATGTTCCATCTAACAATACTATACCAAAAGAAACACCTGACCAGGAATAGGATGAGTATAAACCAATACAATCTGAAGATGAAATGGGCATATACTCTGACGATGAGGATAAAGGGACAGATGAAAAGCAGCATTGTGAGCTCATGATTGCAGTTGTGAATGGTGCAACTATACATGATAATGTCTTAGCCTCCCAAAATAGATCATTAAGAATGAGAAACTCACCCAGACTCACCAGAAGTAGAGCTGCTTCCAGCAGTTCTGTCCCACCAAAACCCAAAACCCCTATCACCTTTAAATGATCAGTACAATAACTTGGAATGTTAGAGGTATCAGAACCTCTAGGGTTGTTAAGAGACTCAAAACACACAAACAAATCCAGAAACTATCCTTTATTGCTATCTTAGAACCATTCCTTCTAAATCCAAACAATTCAACCAATCCCTCCCATAACAACCACATTGATTACTTCAGAATGCAGGTGTCAATGCACCAGGCTGCTTCCAAGAGTAACAGCAAAATCTGGATCTTGTGGGATCAATATTTCGTTGGTACTCTTTTTTACCAAGATGAACACATATAACAATTAAGCTAAAACATGTAGAAGCTGGAGACACCTTTCACATCTCTGTGATATATGCAAAATGTAAACCTGCTATGAGAATTCCTCTACGAGAGACCTTGAAACTAAAATCTACTCCTTGCAAAGTGCCTTGGTGTGTGATAGGAGATTTTAATGATATTACTTCTACGTGGAAGAAAATTGGACGGATACCACACCAGATGAAGAAGATTATTGTTTTCATCAGCGTGATTAAAGAACGTGGTTTAACTGATTTGGGTTTCTCTGGACCAAGATACACATGGTCTAATGGAAGAGGACCTGGTGCTATAGTGTGGATGAGACTGGACAAGGGTATTGTTAATAATCACTTGCTAACCTCTTTCCCTACTACTACTATCACACATTTGTGTTCAGCAGGTTTTGACCATTCACCTCTCCTTATAGAAATGCATGTGAGACAAGACAATGCCAAGAAATACTTCAAGTTTCTCAACTGTTGGGTGAAGAATGAAAGTTTCATGCCACAAGTTCAAGAGGTACGAAGCATGCAGGTTATAGGAAGTCCAATGTGGGTCTTTCACCAAGAACTTAAAGCCTTATCTACTGCTTTTAAGTAAAATGGTCTAGACAGTAATATGGGGACATTTTTCAGAAATCAATGAATATAAACAGAAGGATAAGTTAGCAGAAGAGAAATGGGCTACTACCAATGATCCAACAAACAAGATTACCCTTCATGAGCTTCAAGCTCAGTGCATTAACCACTTGAAACATAAAGAGGAGGTACTGAAAAAGAAGACACAACTACAATGGTTCAAAAGAAGGTGATTCTAACTCCAGCTACATTCAAAGTCTGACCATAGGTAGAAGAAGGAAACTTTTCATCCACAAAATCAAGGATGAAGAAGGAGATTGGATTCAGGATGATGAAGCTATTAGGGAAGCTGCTTGTGACTATTTTGAAGAACTCTTCACTGAATCTGGAGGCCACATTAGAGAGGACCTTCTCATATGTATTCCAACCATGATCACTAATGAAGGCAATGTTGAAGTCTCTAGAGATCCTGGCATGGAATAACTTAAACAAGTTGTTTGTTCCATGAGCCCAACCAGTGTTGCATGCCCAGATGGGATGAATTGCAAATTCTTTCAATCCTATTGGGAAGTGATTAAATATGACTTGCTAAAGGTGGTTCTTGCATTTTCTGGAGGAAGTGAGATGCCCATATACATGACCAATGCATGCCTAGTTCTTTTACCTAAGGTGGAATTTCCTAACTCTTTGACAGAATTTAGGCCTATCAGCCTAAGCAACTTCATCAACTAAATCATATTTAAACAGATTGGTGTCAGACTTGCGCCCATAATGCTACATATCATCTCAGCTAATCAGTTTGGATTTGTCAAAGGGAGAAGCATTTCAGAGAATATTATGCTTGCTCAAGAGATTGTCCAAGGAATTAAGAAGCCAAATGTTGGAGCTAATGTGGTCATTCATCTAGATACGGAAAAAGCTTATGATATAGTTTCCTAGGCATTTAATTGCATTATGCTTAGGTGAATGGGATTTCATGAACTCCTCATAGATATGATCTGGAGAATCATGTCCAACAACTGGTATTTTGTGGTTATTAATGTTTCCAGGCATGGATTCTTCAAGTCTACTAGGAGCCTAAAGTAGGGAAACCCATTGTCTCCATCTCTCTTCATCATTGGGGCAGAAGTACTTTCCCATATGATCAACAAACTCACTCATGACTAGTTTTTCAATGGATTTTATATGAAGAAGAGGAGTTTACAAGTCAACCATCTGAGCTTTGCTGATGATGTGATCATTTTCACATCAGGAAGCAGGGTGTCACTATTGAAAATCATGAAGATCTTGGAGGATTATGAAAACACCTTAGGGAAGAAAATCAACAAGGCCAAGAGCAACTTCATGACTCCATCCTGTGTGTTCCAATACAATGTCAACAAAATTCAACAGATTACAAGTTTTACCTGAAGGGAATCTCCATTCACTTACCTTTGATTCCCACTCTACATTCCCAGGAAGAGAATCATTCACTTTAATGCCTTAATTTCAAAGGTTGAGAGAAGAATCAGAGGATGGCATGGTAGAATGTTATCCTATGGAGGAAAAGCTACCCTGATCAAACATGTGTTGCAATCTCTACCCACCAATCTCCTCAGTTGTGTCACCTCCTAAAGCTGTCATGTAGAAAATTGAGAGAATGGCTGCTAACTTTTTCTGGGGTATGGACAAAGATAGAAACAAGTACCATTGGGCTTCATGGGAGAAAATGTCATATCCACTTGAGGAAAGAGGTACTGGTTTTAGAACAATTGCTGATTTGTGCATGGAATTCAAACAATGGCGCTCCTTTAGAATTAAACAATCCCTGTGGAGTAAGTTTTTGAGGGCTAAGTACTATAAGAGGTTACATCCAGTATCCAAGAAACGAAACTCTGGACAATATCAAACCTAAAAAAAAGATGATGATCAACAAGAAAGAAGCTGGACCTCACATTTTGTGGAGGCTTCATTCTGGCATATCCATTTTCTGGTGGGATAATTGGTTAGGCGCAAGTCCATTGGCAACTTTCAAAAATGAAGGGGCAGACCTGGAAACATTCCTACGTCTCAATTTTGGTTTTCAGGATGCTGGAACATTCAGATGCTCAATACTTGTGCACCATCACACAAAATTAGAGAAATCCTACAAGTTCCCATCAACTACATACCTCATAAACCAGACAAACCAACATGGACTCCCAACTACTTGTGGGAACTTCACATGTGCTTCTGCTTGGGGTATAATGAGGAAAGGAAAAAAGTTCTCTTCACCAACAAGATGACATGGCATAAAGAGATTCCTTTTAAAATGTCATTCTATCTCTAGAGAGCACTCAGAAACAAACTGCCTACTGATGATAGAGTCATATCTTTTGGACATCCTACTGTCACTAGATGTGTGTGTTGCATTAGACCATATACAGAGCCAGTGGACCACATCTTCAGTAGGGGTCATTTTGCTAAAGCCATCTAGAAAGTCTTTACTGGTCTAGCTGGTTTTCCCCTACAGGACATGCCTCTTCAGTTGCTCCTGATGAAATGGTGTAAAAAAATCAAGAATGAGGTACACAAACTACTTCTGGATACCTTCCTATCATTGTATATTGGAACTTATGGAAGAATATGTGTAGTTACAAATATGAAGCAAAGAAATCCTCAAGGCTCAGAGTTCTTTTCTCCATTAATCTCATAACTAATTACCCTACCATCATCTGGCCATTTTAATGGACTGAGCTGTATCCTTTGGTTGAAGACCTGCAATTTCATACCAACATCCTGCAAGTAAAATGGCAGAAACTTGAGAGTGGCTTTGTCAAACTTAATAGTGATGGTAGTGCACTCAATAACCCATGCAAGATTGGATATGGAGTCATTATCAGGGATTCTGAGGCAACTTCATTCATGCTTTAGCTAAGCCTTTAGGTGAAGGAACCAACAACATAGCAGAGACAATGACAGTAGGGATGGGAATGCAATATTGTCTAGAGAATTTCCATGACTCGCTACTACAACATGACTGAGTTGGCTATTAATATAAGGGGGAAGATCTATTTGGATAGGATTGGCACCCCTTCATTAAGACACAAAAGGCGCAGGAGGATCAAAATTTCACCACACATGGCCTCCAGTTCCTCACATGGATATGGATGACAAAAATGAAATTAGGGGAGAAGACCTAATTGTCCTAATTATGGGGATCGTATATGGGAGCATCTTTATGCAAGAAATGAAATATGCTCAAACCCATTGGGAAAAGGATATAGTAACAGACTTCCTCACTAACTTTATCTTCTTTTTTGCAGGTTTTAGCTTACTTAATTCACTGGCCCTTTCTAAGTGTGTGGTATTAGCATCCATGATGCATAATTTGCTTAGAAAAGGCCAATGTTTTAAGCCAGGCCTTTCTACAATAGAGATGAAAAATATTAGAACCACCAAGTTTGCCAAATGGCGTACACATCATACCACATCACTTCACCAACATAAACTAATTCTAAAACTTAAAGGCTACAAGATGAGCAGCTACTTGAGCCATTTACATCTTGTAGACACTCAGTCCATGAAACCCCACAATTATCATCACAAAATCTCAACAAGAACACACATCCTTCATCTCAACCCCAAATCTTCTACACACCTACACTCTTCCCCAACTATAGAAGTAATCACAACCTCCGCCAGGATCATCTACTTCACTTTCTCATTGGAAACATATCCCTCTTCCAAAAAGTTCTCAGAAGACAAAAGAACCTGAAGACATAGTGATTCACTTACTCTGTTTTCTGTTTTGCAGGTATTATTTCTTACGATATCCTCCACATCTTGATGTACACTCAGTGTGGTATTAGCATTTTCAATGCTCATTCCACTGAGGGTTAATCAAGGATGCAAACAGTGCAGATCCTCAGGCACACACAGCCTATCATGCCCACAGCAATACAGTTGGAACTTGCTAGTCAATATTATGTGCCCAAGTTCATTCCGTGAACAGGGTGGAAACAGAATGGAAACTCCAAAATATCCAACTAATCTACACAGAAACTATAGCAGAGAGCTTAAAAATCCACAGCTCCATTTTCTAAATTGGGTCTCCACTCAATTGCGCTCTCACATAGGCCATCAGTCACTTCCAAATCACCATATAGTTTTCAGTACCATTCCTCTTCTCCCTAGTGGTAACCTACAACCTTCACCGGCTCTTAGAATCAACAAGAACAGGAGAGCATTTCCATATTTGAACAACTGAAGGTCTTAGGGCAAGTAATGCCCAAAGCCTGTAACACCGTTGCATCACTAACTGTTGTACCATAGTCTTTCTTCCCAGGAAGAGAGGCAATGGTACTCTATTAATGCTAACTTGTTTGTTGTTTTATGCAGGTTTATTAACTAGGTATAGAATTCTGAATCACTCTCAATGTTTGGTATCGACATCCCAGATGCTCAGTCTGTTGGTAGTGCATCAAAGTTCTTGGACCTACCCTTCTGATCATGCAATACAAACACACACGTCAAAGTCAAACAACATTGATATATGCAGAAACCACTACACTATGACAAATAGTTTCAACAATATATCATGGACTCATCAGTGCTCTGGTTCACATGCTATATGAACACACTATTGAGAACTGGATATGGGCACATCACAGTCTCTACAACAGCCAACCACATCCACCAATTCCATGATTAATCTCTTCTATCATCGACACTAAACACAGACAACTCATTGTTTTTCATCTTTTTGAGATCTATATGCTTCTCTTCAACCTGGCTTTCCTTGTTGGAAATGCTAAAGCTATGATGAAGACAGGTTCTTGGTGTTATAGAACTAACCCTCATTCTTGGATATATATTTGTTTTTTGTCACTTCATTTGGGGATAATTTGTCCAAACTTAGATATAGTTCTTCCTGTAAATGGAAGAAGTCTTTCCAAATATTTTTCATAGTTAGACCTAGGTTACTCTTGTTTTTGGGGTCCATTTGCTTACCCAATATGGATAGGCATATGGCACCATGTTATAGGTCTAACTTCATTTATTGTACATGATTCAACTAATGGTCCTTCTTTGGACAGTCAATTGATTATCCACCAAAGGTTTGGAGGTAAGGTTCAAGTCCTTCTCCAATGGTGTAATTGTTGGTTTCATATTTATAAAAACTAGCCCTAGGAACAAAGCCTAGTGATTTTATTAAAAAAATAAGTATATGAGTAATAGGAGTCTTAAACACATTGAGTTTTCCTTCTAAGAGTAAGGCATAATAAATCTTGCATTTGAAACATGAATTGAGGTCATATCATTTGATACACAACCCATACTTGAATACATTCCCGAATGATTCATAATGTGATAGGAGCAATTGGAACACATTTTAAGCATATAATTTCCAACACAAGGATTATTTGGAATAATTGAATATATTAGGAATGGCTCGGAGCATAAGAAAATAAGAACTTGGGCAAACCACGCTTGAAACTTACGAGAACATCATGGAATTCGATTTTATGAGAGAAGTTCAACCAACATACTTCGCTTGGGATTTCCTTAGTTTACTACAATGTTCTGAATCTCCTAGAGACTTCAATCTATTTAAAGAAACGAAAAAAATTAAACATAATCAGGAAGATTTTCATGGGTTCAGCTCATTTAAGTGTTTCATCAAACACAAGGTGTCTAATTCGACTACAAGGTTCTCCTATGGGGTTTTCCTTCACCCCACAGCCAAAATCATTCAACAATGCATCCCGAGTAAGTCAAAAACCTCCAAGACCCCTATATCGACACATACATGCCGCATCTTCTACTCCCCGACCTATTTAGGCCCGTAACAAACTTGCATCGAAGATTTAGAACTAGAACTTACCCGGAAAGGCAATGGCTTAGCAAATGGCTTCCTTGATTCTTCAAGATTGGGCAATATGGTTGAGTAGAGTGGTTGGATCTTCTTCCTCCCCTATCTAGTTCCTTCCCCTCTCTAAAAACGCCAGACTTTTTCCTCCCAAATGACCACCTTATGTCATTTATTAAAATGGGGTCGGGTTATAAAAATACAAGATGGACCCTCCGAACTCAACTATGTGGTCGCAGAGTGTATCATAGAACAGGTATGCGGTCTGCATAAGGGACCTCAAAATCATCCTCCAAAGCTGGGCTGGTGGGGTTAGGTCTTTGGTCCGCAGACCAATTATACAATTGTGAAGTGGACCGCGGAATCACCCTCCAAAATTTCTCCTATTGAATATGTGATGGAAGTATGGTCCGCAAAATGATTATGTGGTCGCATACTGGACCACAAAATGACCTATAAAAATTGGCTTTGCTTCTGCTACACTCTACGACAGATCTGTGGTCTGCGAAGTAGTTCTGCGATCGCATAGTAGACCGCAGAAATACCATGTTCTGCAAAAATTGTTCTTCCAACTCCCCAATGAATTGCACGATCCAAAAAGTCTGTACTGCAACAAGAAATCTCTCTTCAAATATTATCTACAACCCTCAAACATATTACCCTATCTCGACACCATGAAACCCTAGGTTCTAAGTAAAATTTTACGGCGCCTCCAATACCTAACATTTAATGTTGAAATATAGTGTAATCACTTTGGAATCACCCTTGAACCTTTGAAATATTTTTAGGGGGGTTAGGTGGAATGTAGGGGCAAAATTGGTTCAAATAATGAGCAAGAATGTTCCTCCAAATCGTTTTTAAAACAAAGTAACTTGCCCACCGCCTAAGTGGCCCCCATAGGGGCTGCCTGGGACATCTTGCAAAAACGTAAATATCCTTCTAATACTATGTTGTATCGATGAATGGTTCAATATATTCTAAATTAGACTCGTGGATCTTCACTTAGGTGGGTATATCACCTTGTAAATCCAAGTATATTGGGAGAAAAACTCAGTCACATTAGACCAAAAATTCAGTAAAAATATGAATGTAACTTGCAATAACTTTTGCTGACTTTTGTTTTACAGTTTGCTTGAATTCAAAACTTAACTTACAAATATTATATAATTCAAATATTTTATATCTTGACCTCCTTAAAATATTAATCACCATTAGTTTTACCTCGAAAGTACGGGTTATAATATATTTAATTCGTTTCACCTGAAACCTTTTGATACATTCTTAACACTTGTTTAATACCTCCCTTATCCTTGATGGGGTTTTATGGATTTCCCAGACTCACATTAGTTTACTTACGATATGAATGATGCTAAAATTTTGAGGCGTAACACCCATATTGACTAGTTTCCTAGTCATCAAGAAATATACAAGGCATACTCTATCTCGTCCAATGTTTGTGTCATAATCACATGGTAGTAGCCTCGTGCTCGCCAACCTTAACTAAACTTTTGCAAATTTAGTAAATTTCTTCACTGATAAGGTTAAAAGGTTGTTAGTTATTTTATCCCTGGTCCATATAACATTTTAATTGACACCACACAAGGTGTGTTTAATATCCATATAAGATGGTTGAGAAATGAAATCACACAAAGGCCTAAGACGAACATCGGGTTCCCCCAAATATCTACAGAAAGCACCAACAGAAATGTCAATTGACCTCCCTCGGATTGGTACTAGTTTACCTTCCACTTTAAGGTTCCACCCGACATAAAACTCCCGAACAAGGCTAAATTTGCACCTCCCGGGTTCTTTAGCACAAAACCCAAACCAAGGTCATACAAAACTTTCCATAGTTAAGGTTGTTTAGACTTCAAACTGTTCTCCACAACTGCCATGTTAGGGTGGTAGTTCCTTGGGAGACATTTTCTATACTAAGCTCTACCTAATGGACTCTTGATCGCATACTCTCGCTGTCCCCTATATTATGGCTGTGAAGCGGCAACAGAGGCAATAACTTGCTTTCCCTTGCTTTGGCCACTAGATGTAGCCTCAGTTCTATTTCTTTTCTTAGGCGGTGGTGCGAAGGTGGACGATTTACCCTTTGGTGGAGCTTTGTCTTTTGGGCGGAGCTTTATCACAAGACATTAGGTGAACTATGATTGAAGTACCTTTTACTAATACCAATAGTCAATTCAGCGCACCACGAGATATATCAAAAATGGGTTGAAACGTCCCCAAACTTAAAGCTTCATAACATGCTCCTTCAAATAATTGAAAGTATCTCAATATTAATATATATCTGTTAAACACATTGGTATTTATGCCTCGAGTATCCTAAGAGCAAGCAAGCCATTTTTATTCACACTTTATCAATGTACCCCTGCTCTATTGAGCCAACCTATACTTAATTTCAATATCAGTCACACTCACATAACATAATTATACAATTACCGTATACTCGGGGTCCAATTGGGACTACAATTACCTTTAAGGCATTTTATCAAACACCTCACATACACTATTAGTATGTTAGCTTCTTTGTTGGTGAGGGATTTCCTCGCCCTCCCAAATCTGCTTTCGAATTGAGTGTGAAACACTCCTTCAATACCAATAACAATTCCAATAGGGTTTAAGGGGTTTGGGAACAAATTTATCAAAAATCACCATTGTTATGACACAAAAAGCACACTAGTTCACTACACTACTTACAATGAAATAAAAGAGATAAGAAATGAGAGGACATAACTTGTAGTTGATGAAAGGTAGAATACAAAGTAGTGTGATCGTGTTTTTTGTTTTCTAGGGAGGACATAATTGTTTGGAACTTTTGTGAGGTTGGTAGAGGAGTGCAATAGTGTGTAAAGTGGTGTGGGCGTATGTTTTTGTTGTCTTAAGGCAGGGGGTTAGGTAAGTTGGGATAGGGAATGAGTGAAATAAGAGATACAGAAGGAAATACTTACTTGCATGGTTATGTGCGATATAGGGTGGGGGCGGGGCTTTCCTGACACGAGGCGACACCAGGCGCTAGGGTCCCTACTCATTTACCTATGAGTCGTCGGGTTGGGGTTGGGAATGGTTTTGCACGACGCACGTGCGAAAGACCTCACCTCGCGATGATTAGGGACTTTTTGTTCCGCTTTTCACCTTTTACGTGCTTCTGCATCTCGTCTCGACCCTTGATCACATCTTTCCTTTGTGAATCCCTAACACCTAGCAAAACACATGAAGTTCCTCCACAACTAACTCGTTAACCTGCTTCAACATCAAAAAAATAAAAAACAAAGTATAACTAGTTCATAAATTAGGTTGTCTCCCAACAGGCACCTTAATTAACATCATCGCATGACGAATACAACATCACCATGGGTTTTCTCCTATGAAGCACCTAATTTAACGTCATGACATGACTTAAATTATGCCTTCAAGCATGCACTAAGTCTATGAAAGTTATAATGACGAATGACATCACCCCAATAGTGTTTCACTCTTTGCCCATTTACAAAAAAGGTACCACCATTCTCAAGATCACGTAATTCCACAGCTCCATGAGTTGTAGAACACACCACTTCAAATGGACCTAACTATCTAGATTTGAGCTTTCCAAGGAAGAGTTTCAACCTCGAGTTAAACAAGAGAACGACTTGACCTGGCTCAAACTCACAATGCTTAGTGTGCTTATCATGCTATCTCTTTTCCTTTTCCTTGTACAACTTCGCATTTTATACACATGCAACTGAAATCATCGAGCTCATTGAGTTGCAACATCCTCTTCTCACCAGCTAAGCCCATATCAAAGTTGAACTTTTTGATTGCCCAATACGTCTTGTGCTCAAGCTCAACGAGAAAGTGACATGATTTCTCATAGGCCAACTTGTAAGGTAAAGTGCTGATTGGAGTCTTGAAGCAGTGTAATATACCCATAACGTATCATCAAGCTTGAAAACCTAATATTTCCTACTTGCACAAATAGTTTTCTCCAAAATCTACTTCACTTCTCTAATCGACACCTCGACTTGGCCACTAGTTTGCAAATGATAAGCCATAGTGACCTTGTGTTTGCCCCATACTTAGCCAAGATATTACCCAACAGTTTTTTACAAAAGTGAGTACCCCCGTCCCTAATCAAAGCACATGGAGTCCCAAATAGTGTAGAGATGTTATTTCTCACAAAGTTCACCACTACCTTAGCGTCATTCGTAGGAAGAACAATGACCTTCATCCACTTGGACATATAATCAACCGCTACTAGAATATTATGACCATTTGAATATGGGAACGGTCCCATGGAGTCTATGACTTAAACATTAAAGATCTGAACCTCAAGTATGACCTTCAAAGGCATCATGCCTCCTCGAAATTGTACCCGTCCTTTAACACATATCACACCTCTTCATGAAAGTGTGTGTATCCTTGAACAGTGTATGCCAATAGAAATCTAATTACAACACCTTTGCAACCGTATTATCAGCACCATGATGCCCATCATATGGCAATACGTAGCACTTATGTAGAATCGTTTCCATCTCATCCTCTGGTACACAACATCTTACCAACTGATCTACACATTCCTTAAACAAAAATGGCTTATACCATAAGTATAATCGAACATCATGAATGAATAATCTCTTACCGTTTGCCAACATCTCATGTGGCATCACCCCACTTATAATGATGTTCAAATAGTCTACGTACCAAGAGGATGTTTTATCTGTGATGGCCAACAACTGCTCATCTGGGATGTACTCCTTGATTTTGAAATCCTCAGTTGCATACTCAGTAGTTTCTAATCGTGACAAGTGATCAGCCACTTGATTGATCTTATGAAAGTGCTAGGTGCATTAGTCAAGCCAAAATGCATAAATAACCACTCATAAAGCCCATATTTGGTCTTAAAAGACATTTTCCATTCACCTCTAAGATTCATTCAAATCCTATGATAACCACTTTTTAGATCAATTTTAGAAAATAAATTGGATCCATGTAATTGATCGAACATGTCATCAAGACGAGAAATAGGATGATGATACTTTATCGTTATCTTAGTGATTCATATATAATACACGTTCCTCCAAGTTCCATATCTTTAGGATACCAATAGGAGGGGAATTGAGCAAGGACTCAGCTCTCTTTCACAAAGCCTTTCTCAAGAAACTCCTCAACTTACTTTTGACGCTCGTTTGTCAGTTCTGGATTACTCTTATAAGCAGGCCTATTTGGGATTTGTGATCCATGCTTAAAATCAATTTGATTATCAATGCCACATAAAGGTAGAAATCCATTAGAAATATCTTCAAGAAAGACATCTTCAAAATCCTGCAAAGAGAAGACACACTACTTGGTAAAGAAGAAATTAGTAACTCAGAACTAATCAAAACTTCTTTGTAAGTAAGTAGTATTATGAGCAGCCCCTCTTTTCTTGTATTTAAACACTCTTTTGATTTTATATAGAAACTCTCCTTTTATTTAACGTAGCCTCTTTCCTCTCACCAAGAATTTTCAATTTTTCACTCAACTCCCTATTTATCTCTTCTGTCAAATTGCTTCCCTTTATATCTTTCTCTCGGTCATCTCTTTTTTTCTAACTCTTGGTCTCCTTTCTTTCCTTCAAGCTTACTTTTTATCCTTCCCCTTGGTTTTCGTTTCTCCCAATGACTTTTGATCTTCAAATGCTTGAGAAGGAAATAAGCGTGCAAGAGTAAACTTCTTTTCATTTAGCTCAAGAAAACATCTATTCCTCCTCCTATGATGAAAACCATTCCTATCATACTATCACGACCCCAACTTTTCACCTTAGGATATCGTGATGGCACCTAGTCTCTAAGACTGTCATGATCCCAATTTTCCTCCGTAGGATATCGTGATGGCACCTAGTCTCTATGACTAGGCAAGCCAAAAAACAGTAATAACTTGACAAAATAGTTATCAAAATGCTAGAAACAAAGTTGAACAACTGATAAAGCCTTCTGATACAAAACATAATCTCATCAGTACGCTCCCCAAAACCGGTGGAATTGAGTCATAAGATCTATCAAGTATAACTAGAGTAACTACTACATCACTGTCCGAAAGAAAATACAATAGTAAATGAGAATAAGGGAAGGTGACTCTGAGACCTACGGACGTCGAGCATGCATAACTTGTAGTCTCCAATGAAAGCAAATAACAGGTATTCTCTAATGACCGACACAAGCAGACGTACCTAGATCTGCATAAAAAATATGCAGAAGCTTAGTATGAGTACACCACAACGGTACCCAGTAAGTATCAAGCATAACCTCAGTAGAGTAGTGACGAGGCCAGGTCAAGACACCTATTAGGATATAAATAAATAGTATGAAAAAGTAATACAGATATGTAACGGGAAGTGATGAAACAACTAATATGAAACAAGGTAGTGGCATGAACTAGTACCGGAAATCAACAATGGAAATAGCATAAAAGAAGCAATAAAAAGGGCTACAATGATCATGTAAGGACAAAAACTGCTAGAACAATAAATAATGAAACAAAAAGAAATAATTCCCACCAAAACACTTTGCAACCTAAAATAAACAATAAGAATCACAACGAGGTACCGCCTCGTGTATAATGAAATCAAAACCGAGTACCACCTCGCATAATCAAGAATCACAACATCGTATTCACATTTCTCAATTTCAATCACAATATTTCCTTATACGGCCGCATGATCCTTAAATTTGAAATAGGTTTTGAAATTTTTTTTTCCCGAAATAGCTCACTCACTTTAGCCCACCTTACGGTGCCTCATGGCTTCACGTAGTTCCCCTACAAGCAACACGCGCATACGTCCCACCTTATACTGTCGCATGCACACTAACCCCAAGCCTTATAACGCCGCGTGTACATCAATATAATATCACAATAACAATTCACACCACAGAGTGCCCATATATCACAACATTCCAACACTACAATAATACCAATGTTTCCATAACAATAGTCCATGGCTCCACCACAAGGTATACAAGAATATCAACAACAATGAATGTAAAATTCTCAATAAGATAGATGTCTCAATAATAACTAACTTTGCCTCAACGTGTTAACAACTTTAACAACTTCAACACCAATTAACTCAACGATGAGATAAATAATGTATAACTACGATATTAGCCAACACTAACTGACAATAAAAGAGATAACATCTAGCAATGAGTTTCAAAAAATGGAAATCAACAAGAAAATGGATAACATGAACAATTACTTCAAGTAAATGATAATCAATAAGGAAAGAGGTAACACGACCAATGACTTCAAATAATGATAATTAACAATGAAGAGGTAGCATGTAACGATAAAAGAGGCAACAAGTTCAAAGAAATCATGGTGGCAAATGATCAATTACAAGGTAGAACAAGTATTAATGAAATAATTTAAGGCATGTAAAGATAGACTAGCACAAGTACAGATAGATTGACTAAGAGAATCAGAACATGATATGGCATTCAATTAAACGGGTCAAATACCACGTACAACCCGTGTAACCACTTGTTGCCTTGCGTACACTGATTTCACTTAGCAAAATTGAGCCAAAAAATACCAATCGTAAGGGGTAGTCCCCCCACACGAAGTTAGGCAAGGCACTTACCTCAACTAGGCCAATCCAACATCCGAAAATAGTTTTTCCCTTAAAATATGCCTCCACACAGCTCAAATCTAACCAAATTCGACTAAATATAATCAAACGATGTGAGGGAATTCAATTGCAATAGATAAAGTTAAGATCTTTTAACTTTTCCTAAAAAGTCAACAAAAGTCAACCTGGGGGTTGTCCGGTCAAAAGCCGGGTCCAATGGTAGATTTCATTTACCCATGACCTCACGAGTTCATATATGTGATTAGTTTCAAAATCCAAGTCCAAACCGACTCTCAAAACTCAATTTCTTATTCTTCAAAAACTTGACAAAGTTTCACAAATTTTCACTTTGATTCACATGATTTTGATGGTAAAATCTAAGGTATGTTGATGGAATATGCTTAGAAATATATTAGAATCACTTACCCAAGGTTTGTAGGTAGAAGTACCCTATCCAAATCGCCTCCTACCGAGTCTAGGTTTGGACAACGAGAGAATGAGAGATAAAAATCCTGAATTTCAGCCCTTATGTTCAGCTGCAGTTATCGCAATTGCAAAAAGGGTTTGAAATTACGAACCCTAGCAATTGCGAAGAAAACCTTGCAAATGTGGCACTGAAAACCCGGGAAGCTCTTTGCAAATGCAAAGACGGGTTCACAATTATGAACCCTGCTGCCCTCGCAATTGCGACAAAAATATCGCAAATGTGATCCTTGCCCAACCCTGAAATACTTCGCAAATGCGAGCAAGGCATCGTATTTGCGATACCTGAAGTTTCCTGTTATGGTCACAAATTCGACTCTGGTATTCATAATTGCAACACCAGAGGGAACCAGACACTAGACTTCCATTTTCACTCCAAAAACCCTCTGAAACACGTCTTAAACTATCTGAACCCTCGAGGCTCCAAACCAAATATCCACACAAGTCTAAAAACATCATATGAGCTCGCTTGCACGATCAAAATACAAAAATAACTTCTAAAACTACTAATTGAACTCTAAAATGAATGAAATTAAAGGAAATTTTCAAGAACTTCTAGAATTACAGCTAAGCGTCCGAGTCCTATCAAATCAACTCCAAACGACACAAAATTTTTGTCACGCCCCGAAATTCCACCATCGGGCCATGATGGCATCTAACGTTGAACTCGGTAGACAAGCCAACGTGTACAGTTAAACTAGCATGGAAACATCGATTTAACAAAATAAGATAAAAACCGTTCACAACTTAACAACGGAGATAAATAAATATGGTTTTCAAAACTAAGTAAAGACAACATAATACATCGACGCATAATTTTCCCAAAACCTGGAGTCACAAACTCATGAACTATCTGTAAGAGTGCTAAATACAAAGTTTGAAAGGAAATACATGACTATCTCTGAAACTAGAGGAAAACAAGACAGAAACGAAGGCATAGGGATGGGAGAGACGCCAAGGC
>ML324134.1:5000-68786 GCA_005239505.1 Nicotiana paniculata
TTAGCATATAGTTAAACATGTCACATGACCTCTGAGGGCCCCTTCAGTACCAGCACATAGCATAAGCATGATTTGTAACAGGACTTGTAGTTCAATTTCCATATCACATGAAGAATTTACAGATATCAACAGGTTAATCATCTATACGGTTCCATAGAATGGACCAATTCCCAATTCTTATGGTGCGCGCCCACACGTCCATCACCTAGCATGTGCGTGACCTCAAAACCAATTACATGATACAAAATTCGGGGTTTCATACCCTCAGAACTAAATTTAGAACCGTTACTTACCTTATCCGAGCAATCTCTACTCCAACACACCTTTGCCTCTCAAATCGACCTCCAAATATCCCAAATCTAGCCACAAGCAGTACAAAACATGGGCTAAAGGAATCAATTTCAGTAGAAAATACGAAGTTATTAATCGAAAATAAGAAATCAGCTCAAAGCCGTCCCTCGGGCCCACATTTTGAAATGTGAAAAAAGTCACAAAATTCGAACACCCATTCGACCACGAGTTCACCCATACCATAATTACCCAAATCCGATACTGAAATCCCAATCAAAACCTCAAAATCTAGCCTAAGGACTTTTCTCCATTTTCCCCAATGTTTCCGCCCCAAATCACTAATTAAATGATGAAATCAAAGACATAATCATGAAAATTAATTAAAATTAGATAAGCATCACTTACCCCAAACACCCACGTGAAAATCTCTCCAAAAATCGCCTTCCACAGAGCTCAAAATGTTAAAAATGAAGCCAAAATTGCGAACCCTTGTTTTAAATAATCTGCCTAGGCTTTCCGCTTCTACGGACACTTAGCCGCATCTGTAGCGTCGCAGAAAAGACAAAACACCCGCTTCTGCGGTGATCCACTTGAGCTGGGCCTCCGCTTCTGCGCCAATCACTCCGCTCCTACGACCACGCAGGTATGGAAAAGTTTTCGCACATGCGACCACTGTCCTCCCCAAGTCTGCCCGCATCTGCGGCCCATATCTCGCACCTGCGAGCACGCACCTACAACCAATGTTCCGGAGGTGCGATTGCACTATAAGGCTTCAGCTTCAGTAATCTTTCAAACTCAAAAATTGACCCTTTATCTGAAATCAACCCGAGCCCCTCGGGACCTCAACCAAATATACTAACGAGTCCTAAAACACGATACGAACTTAGTCGAGTCCTCAAATCACCTCAAAAAACATCAAAAATATGAATCACACATAGATTCAAGCCTAATGTACTTTGAACTTTCAATTTCTACAAATGATGTCGAAACCTATCAAATCATGTCCGATTGAACCCAAATTTTGCACACAAGCCACAACTGACAGCACAGACCTACTCCAACTTCCAGAGCCGGAATCCGACCCTGATATAAAAAATTCTACTCCTGGTCAAACTTTCCAAAAATCCAACATTCGTCATTTCAAGTAATTCCACTTAGTACCTCCAAATCACAATCCGGACACGCTCTTAAGTGCTTTTTGAATTAAATCTCATCACTTTACACTTCTTAGAACCCGGTAATATCACATCATAATGCATGTCCCTCGTCCTCACCTACACAGAAACACCCTTCGTGCCGTGAACTCCTAAAAGTATGGCACGACATCACCCTTCGTGCATTAGCACTCACTCACAATATCACACACGACATCGCCCTTCGTGCTTTTACTCTCAATAATATGGCACGACATCACCCTTCGTGCTTTTAATTTTAATAATATGGCACGACATCAACCTTCGTGCTTTTAATTTCAATAATATGGCACGACATCACCCTTCGTGCTTTTAATTTTAATAATATGGCACGACATCAACCTTCGTGCTTTTAATTTCAATAATATGGCACGACATCAACCTTCGTGCTTTACACTCTTTCCTCACATGATAATGAATATAAACGATGGAACGACATCACCCTTCGTTCTTTACACTCTTTCTCACCCAAACAAATAAAATGATAGCATTCAGACAAGGGAATCAACAACATAAACAATAATAGAAACCATAATGTCCCGGCAAGGGAGTCAACAATGGAAACAAGTTCATCAACATCATGAACAACAACAACAACAAAAAACCTAGTTTGATCCCAACATGTGAGGTCTGGGGAGGGTAGTCTGTACGCAGACCTTACCCCTACCTAATGCAGGTAGAGAGGCTGTTTCCAATAGACCCTCGGCTTAGAAAGGGTAAGAAAAAGGAGGAAAAAAAAGCAAAATGTATCCAATAATAGGAACACGGAATAAAATACCTGAGGCGAACAAAACCACATACCATAATAAAAATCAAGGAATATGAAATGAAATCCATGCTACTAAGCCTATCATTGAGCCCTATAAACTACCTACTAACCCTCTACCTTAATCCTCGACCTCCACACCCTCCTATCAAGTGTCATGTCCTCAGTGAGCTGAAGCAGCGCCATATCCTGCCTAATCACTTCTCCCAGTACTTCTTAGGACTACCTCGACCCATTCTCAAACTCTCCATAGGCAACCTCTCACACGTCCTAACAGGGGCATCAATGTTTCTTCTCCTAACATGTCCGAACCATCTCAGCCGTGACTCCCGCATCTTGTCATCCACGGGGGCTACTCCTACTCTATCCCGGATAGCTTTATTCTTAATTCTATCTCGCCTGGTACACCCACACATCCATCTCAACATCCTTATCTCTGCTACTCTCATCTTCTGCACGTGGGAGTTCTGAACTGGCCAACACTCTTCCCCATACAACATAGCGGGTCGAACGACCACTCGATAAAACTGACCCTTAAGTCCTAACGGCACCTTCTTATCGCACAGAACACCGGAAGCGAGCCTCCACTTCATCCACCCCACTCCGATGCGATGTGTGACATCTTCGTCAATCTCTCTGTTACCCTGGATAATAGACCCGAGATACTTAAAACTCTCTCTCTTGGGGATAACTTGAGCATCAAGCTTAACCTCTACGTTTGCATCATGGGTCTCCCTGAATTTGCACTCCAAGTATTCTGTCTTGGTTCTACTCAGTCTGAAACCCTTAGACTCCAAGGTCTATCTCCAAACCTCCAACCTCGCGTTAACTCCTCTACGCGTCTCGTCAATCAACACTATATCATCGGCAAATAACATGCACCAAGGCACCTCCCCTTGGATGTGACGCGACAGTACATCCATTGCCAAGGTAAACAAAAATGGGCTAAGAGCCGATCCCTGGTGAAACCCCATCATCACAGGGAAAAGGTCCGAGTCACCACCTACAGTCCTTACCCGAGTCTTAGCATCATCATACATATCCTTAATCACCCTAATGTACGCTACCGGAATTTTGCTAAGCTCCAAAAACCTCCACAGTACCTCCCTCGGAACTTTATCGTATGCCTTCTGAAGGTCAATAAACACCAAATGTAAATCCTTCTTCCTTTCCCTGTACTGCTCCACTAATCTCCTTACCAAATCAACAACATGAACAATAATAGAAACTATACTGTCCCGGCAAAGGAGTCAACAATGGAAACAATATCATCAACAACATGAACAATAATAGAAACCATACTGTCCCGGCAAGGGAGTCAACAATGGAAACAATATCATCCCGGCAAGGGAAAGAACTATAACGAATCTTGCTTAATTAATTAGCTTCACGAAATAAATCCCAACTAGAATCAATGCTCCGCAATAAGAAATTCCAAGAAAATACCATCAACATGTGTAATCATCAAGTTAGGCCTATGTAGTTCTTAATGAAAGATCATAACAATCACAATATACGACCCACGGGCATGCTTAACACCGACATATAATACTCCAATTACTGCTAAACAATTATAGGGCGAGGTAATACAAATTTTAGCTAAGTAAGCAGTTTATGAAGAAAAATATAGCATGATGATAGAAGAGGAAAATTCTTCAGTCAAGTCAATTAAGATCAAGTAAACAACAAAGGAAATCTATAAGCAAGTAATTCTAATTTAAGCAGGAAGAGATGAAACTAGCAATTAGGAACTCAGTCATAGCGATTACAACTTCATACATAGGGGATATAAGGACCTAAGAATCCTAAAAGTCCAACCTTCTACAAATAAGTCCGAGTACGCACTCGTCACCTCGCGTACACGGGTTACAATCAACACAAAAGACTCAAATCCTAAGAGGTAGTTCCCCCACACAAGGTTAGGCAAGATACTTACCTCGAAGACGACAACCCGGTACTCTAAAATGAACTTCTCAAGCGAAAAGACCTCCGGAAGGCTCAAAATCAACTAAAACAACTTCAAAATACACATAAAACGTATAAAGAACTATTCCGAATAATAAAGTTTCATGCTTTACAAAAATATAAAAATCAACCCAAAAGTTAACTCCCGAGCCCGCACCTCGGAACCCGTCAAATTTTACAAAATCCGAATACCCACTCTAATATGAGTTCAACCATACAAAATTTATCAAATTTCGATACCATTTGGTGCCTCAAATCACGATTTTTCATTTTAGAAATTTTCTTCAAAAACCAACATTTTCCTAAACTCAAAACACAATTTAAATGATGAAAATAAAGATAAAAACATGGAATATGTTTAATTCTAGTCGAAGAACACTTACCCAAGAATTTCGTGAAAAACCCACCAAAAATCGTCAAGAACCGAGCTCTAGAAGTCAAAATGTGATAAAAATGGTGAGACCCTCGATTTTGAAGATTTATAATCTGCCCAGGTATTTGTTCAATGCGACCGCAGGCGAAATGATGCGATCGCATAGAAGGAAAAATGGCCACTGGTCAAGTTGTACTACTCGATTGCGTGAAAAATAGTGTGATCGCAGAAGAGGAGGAGAGGGGTGCATATGCGAACGGGGGTGTATGTGGAGATCGCATAGAGTAACAGGTTCTGACTTAAGGCCATGCTCTTCTACTGTGTGATCACGTGAGGACGAGATGCGAACGCGGAGAATGAAATTTATAGAGCTTCGCGATCGCTTGCTGAGGAGTGTGAATGCGTAGAAGAAAACTTGGGCGGTTCAAATTGACACTATGCGATCGCGGCTAAGCCTATGCAATCACATAGAAGGAAAAACAGCACACACCTCGCAAGCTGAATCACAAGAAGCACATAATGAAAATGGCTGAATATGCAAAGAGGAGTAAATAAGGGAACTACCAAACAAGCTCACATGCACAACTCTAACAATACTGACTTGCAAAAGCAATATAACAAGGAGAAAGTAAAGCATATGAACAAGTCACAAGGATCCTACCCTGATGAAATTTCCACCGCGGTACTCAGCCCGGTTCCAACATATCGAATCACAAAAGATCACGAGGGTCTCGCCCTCAACTCTATATCACGTACCGAATATATATCATACCAATTGAAATCCCCTACTTACTCGTCTCGACTAATAAAATCATAACTCTCACTTAACTCACATCTCGATGGAGTATCAATTCACAGCCCGTAACCAAAATACTTAGGAAAATTCACATAAAGCTTACCATGATGAACAACAAGGACTCGCTTCTAGTCTCACCACTATCAATGATGAATAATAACAACGATAGACATGAGCTACTGCTCATAGAATCTCCCAGCAGGAGCAAACATGAAAACAAATTGCAAAGCATGAGACTCACTCATAAATGAAGCAACAAATAAGGGAAACTCGTTCCGACCACAAAACTATGGTGAAATACAAGTGGTGCCCCTCTGCAACAAATCAAAACATACCTGCATGGCAATATCCGGCACAACAGCCTCCAGCCTACTACAGGAAACACATCAATGGGCCGGGCCTCCCCCTCTGGGGCGCCCTCTACTCACCTGAATACCCTGCTATGGCACGCCTGACTGAATCCTAGAACAATCTCTCACCCTGTGGCTGACATCTACACACTCAAAACAACCTATCTGCTTACGTGGTTGTGGAAACTATGCAATATGAGTACTCTGAGACCCTTGAGTAACAGAAACCCCATGCGAAGCTGGTAATGCAAACTGAACGAACCAGCTGACCAACAAAACCTTTACCGTGCCGTACCCTGCCTCTATAATAAGGACCGGTAGATCTCCCCGGCCTATGAGGCCTCCCTGTACTCTCTCTCCTGAACCCGTCTGTCCTCTTGCTCCCGGCCCCACATGCCCCCTAACCGGCGAGCGATCCCTATCACCTGCTGAAACGAAACATCCGACTCCAACTCCCGAGTCATGCTAAACCGAACATCATTCTTGAAACCTTCAATGAATCTACGGACTCGCCTTCTAACTGAAACAACCAAGGGAGGTGCATACCTAGCCAACTCACTGAATCTGATGGCATACTCCGATAGTGACACAGCTCCCTGACGCACTGCTCAAACTCCGCGCGCCGTCTATCTCGAAGGAACTGAGGTATAAACCCTCTCAGGAATATCTCTGAAACCTGAACCCATGTAAGTGAAGCTGACTCGGCTGGGCTACGCAACTCATATGCCTGCCACCACTGATAAACCACACCTCCGAATTGAGACGTGACAAAAACGACCTCGCTCGTCTCCATAATACCCATAGCACGAAAAATGCAGTGACACTCCTCCAAGAAATCCTGGGCATCATCTATCACCCATCCACTGAAATATAGGAGGGTGGTACTCCCTGTACCTCTCAAGTTTAAGTTGTTCTTCCTCCGGTGCTGTTGCCCAAACCATGGCTAAACTGAAACCACATCCTGTGCTGCCATGACACCTGGAACCTGACCAACATGATCTCGCTGCTCTGAAGTGTAGACGGTGGGAGTCTGAACCCCTCCCCTGATCCATGGAGTAGCCGGTGCACTAGAATTGATCCCGCCTGAATCAATGTACCAATTATATTCAAAAACTGCGCCCAGGTCTCCTGAAGTCCGGGGGAGCAACAGGCACCTCCAGTACCTGTCCCCTAACTAGGACTACTGCCAGCTCCTCAACGGTTGCTCTGGTAGGCATCTTAACTGCGACACGTGCCCCTCGTCGGCCTCTGTCTTTGACCCTTGCGACATTTTCTTCGGGGTAACGTCATCAGGAACTGCAGATCGTGTCCATACCATCGGTGAGAGAATGGAACGATAATTTCAAACTTCAAGATCAACGAACTCGCACGATAGGAATGAAGGAAGTGAAATGTCCTAATAGTTCCAATTGCCTCTCGAAGATAAGTACAGACGTCTCCGTACAGGTTCGCAAGACTCTACTAAACTCGCTTATGACTCGTAGCACCTAAGAACCTAGAGTTCTGATACCAACCTGTCACGACCCAAATTTTTTCCTCCGTTGGGTTTCGTGACGGCACCTAGTCTTAAGGACTAGGTAAGCATAATATTAACAAACGTCAATTATAATATAAGAATAGTTTAAGTGATTTTTGAATTAAATCTCATCACTTTACACTTCTTCCCAGAACCCGGTAAGTACAAGTCATAAGCTTTAGAGAAACTACGCTAAAACTCCTAATACCACTGTTCAGAAATAAGTACAACCGTGCAATAGAAACATAAGACGGTGACTCCGAAACCGCGAATGCTGAAGTGCTTTTACCTTGAGTCTCCACAACAACAACCGCGCTACTAACAATCAATCGGCCGGCTATGAAAATCCTGGAATCTGCCCAAAAATGCGCAGGAGAGTAATATGAGCACACCACAGCGGTGCCCAGTAAGTATCAAGACTAACCCCGGTGAAGTAGTGACGAGGACTAGTCAAGACACCCAATGGTCCGATAAAATAAACATGCATAAGTATAGGAATGACATGACATGACATCTGTCTAATGACTACACGATATAATTAACAACATAACAAGTACAAAGAGGAAGGAAAATACTGCAAATAACAATGGAACATCGTAATATTACACAAAAAAAAGGACGGAGGTACGAATCAAAAGAGGAAACCACAACACAATAAAAAGGAACAATGGTAGCTCGGCACTGCAATAATTTCCCCCTCAAACCTTAGTCGACAACTCTGACAATTTAGCCAATTCTTCGAAGGCAACCCTTCACCCACAAATTTATATTGAGAACTTTAAGAGTAATCATTTTAAATAGAAAACTTCCTTTGGAAGGTACTTCCTCTGATCTACATATATATATATATATATATATATATATATATATATATATACACACATATATACTACGCAGGAGAAAAATCTTTAAACGTAATCCCCTTCAAACAAAAGCTTTTAAAAACATAATTTTCCAGTAGTGGTCTATCGAACTTAGTTTCCAATGGAACAAGTGCACGACATCACCCTTCATGCTTTTACTCTCGTCCTCCCCATAGAAATCGACATATACAGCACGTAAATTAAGCAAATTAAGCAAGTAAAAGACATGGACAGTGCAACAACAGTTGAGATAAAGGTCAAGTACATGACAATAATAACAAGTCACACCGAATATGTAAGTACAACAATAACAGCTCAAAGTAAGGGCACACGTATACACGGGGAAAAAAATATCACATCATAATGCATGTCCCTTGTCCTCACATGCACGGAAACACCCTTCGTGCCATAAACTCACAAAAGTATGGCACGACATCACTCTTCGTGTATTAGCACTCACTCACAATATCACGCACGGAATCACCCTTCGTGCTTTTACTCTCAATAATATGGCACGGCATCACCCTTCGTGATTTTAATTTCAATAATATGGCACAGTATCAACCTTCATGCTTTTAATTTCGATAATATGGCACGACATCAACCTTCGTGCTTTACACTCTTTCCTCATATGATAATGAATATAAATGATGGAACGTCATCACCCTTCATTCTTTACACTCTTTCTCACCCAAACAAATAAAATGATAGCATTTAGACAAGGGAATCAACAACATAAACAATAATAGAAACCATACTGTCCCGTCAAGGAAGTCAACAATGGAAAGAATATCATCAACTACATGAACAATAATAGAAACCATACTGTCCCGGCAAGGAAGTCAACAATGGAAACAATATCATCAACATCATGAACAATAATAGAAACCATACTGTCCCGACAAGGGAGTCACCAATGGAAACAATATCATCCCGACAAGGGAAACAACTATAACCAATCTTGCTTAATTAATTAGCTTCAGGAAATAAATCCCAACTTGAATCAATGCTCCACAATAAGAAATTCCAAGAAAATACCATCAACATGTATAATCATAAAGTTAGGCATATGTAGTTCTTAATGAAAGATCATATCAATCACAATATACGACCCACGGACATGCTTAACACCGACATATAATACTCTAATTACTGCTAAACAATTATAGGGCGAGGTAATAAAATTTTTAGCTAAGTAAGAAGTTTATGAAGAAAAATATAGCATGATGATAGAAGAGGAAAAATCTTCAGTCAAGTCAATTAAGATCAAGTAAACAACAAAGGAAATCTATAAGCAAGTAATTCTAATTTAAGCAGGAAGAGATGAAACTAGCAATTAGGAACTCAGTCATAGCAATTACAACTTCATACATAGGGGATATAAGGACCTAAGAATCCTAAAAGTCCAACCTTCTACAAATAAGTCCGAGTACGCACTCGTCACCTCGTGTACACAGGTTACAATCAACATAAAAGACTCAAATCCTAAGAGGTAGTTCCCCCACACAAGGTTAGGCAAGATACTTACCTCGAAGACGATAACCCGGTACTCTAAAATGAACTTCTCAAGCGAAAAGACCTCCGGACGGCTCAAAATCAACTAAAACAACTTCAAAATACACATAAAACGTATAAGAAACTATTTCGAATAATAAAGTTTCATGCTTTACAAAAATATAAAAAATCGACCCAAAAGTCAACCCTCGAGCCCGCACCTCGGAACCCGTCAAATTTTACAAAATTCGAATACCCACTCTAATATGAGTTCAACCATACAAAATTTTTCAAATTTCGATGCCATTTGGTGCCTCAAATCACGATTTTTCATTTTAGAAATTTTCTTCAAAAACCAACATTTTCCTAAACTCAAAACACAATTTAAATGTTGAAAATAAATATAAAAACATGGAATATGTTTAATTCTAGTCGAAGAACACTTACCCAAGAATTTCGTGAAAAAATCACCAAAAATCACCAAGAACCGAGCTCTAGAAGTCAAAATGTGATAAAAATAGTGAGACCCTTGATTTTGAAGATTTATAATCTGCCCAAGTATTTGTTCAATGCGATCGCGGACGAAATGATGTGATCACATAGAAGGAAAAATGGCCACTGGTCAAGTTGTACTACGCGATCGTGTGAAAAATAGCGCGATCGAAGAAGAGGAGGAGGGGGGTGCATATGCGAACGCGGGTGATATGTGGCGATCGCATAGAGTAACAGGTTCTGACTCAAGGCCATGCTCTTCTACTGTGCGTTTGTGTGAGGACGAGATGTGAACGCGGAGAATGAACTTTATAGAGCTTCGCGATCGCTTGCTAAGGAGTGCGAACGCGTAGAAGAAAACTTGGGCGGTTCAAATTGACACTATGCGATCGCGGCTAAGCCTATGCGATCGCATAGAAGGAAAAACAGCGGACAGAACAACAGTTTAAATTAGAAGGAATTTGACCCGAACCCCATCCGAAACACACCTGAGGCCCTCGGGACATCATCTAAAAACACAAACAAGTCACATAACCTAACACAGACTCGCTCGAGATTTTAAATCACATAAAACACCACCAAAACGACGAATCAAACCAAAAGTCAAACTTATAAAATTTCAAATCTTCAAATATCAAAACTTGTGCCAAAACCTATAAATTCAACCCGGAATGACGCTAAATTTTGCAGACAAGTCATAAATGACACAACGGACCTACATCCACTCTCGGAATTCCATTCTGAGCCTGATATCAAAATTTCACCTATCGGCCGAAATCGCCGAAATTCTAACTATCGCCGAATTACCTCAAATTACTCTACGGACCTCCAAAACCAATTCCGGACGCACGCCTACGTCCAAAATCATCATTCGAAGTTGTTGGCATCACCCAAAACTCACTCCGAGACCGGTTACTCAAAAGTCAAACCTCCGGGCAACTTCTATCACTTAAGCTTCAAAAATTGAAAGTTTCCTTCCAATTCGACTCTGGATTATCCGGTAACTGAATCCAACCACGCACGCATGTATATATACACAATGTGAAGCTGTTCAAGACCTTACGCCACCGAACGGAGCTTAGATTCCTAAATCGGCCGGTCGGTCGTTACAATCTTCCAACTTCGGGGCGAGAATTGAGTTTATGTGACTTAACAAAGAAGTTAAAATGACTAATGGACAATGGAAACAAGAAATTAACAACGAAACAAAAAGAGAAAAGCATGAAATAGAATGAAGGACACAAGTAACTAGATAACACTAATATAAACTAATACTAATGTTAATCTATCTAAGGAATTTAGAGAAAAATGAAAAGAAACGCTAAATACCCAATCAAGAAGCTCTAATATCATAGATCAAGAATAATCAAGGCCAAGCTTCCACGTTTCTTTAAGTTGCTGCAATCAATCAGTGTGACATTCACGCATTCCCACCCAAACACTTTCCGAATTCTCATTCTATCAAGCAAAAATCAGTAGATAACTTTAAATTAGCATAATTAAGCAACTCGTAAACAATATATAACAGTGAGTCACCAGCTAATAAAAAATTTCAGACATAAAAGCTCAAAGTCAACAATGGAGTTTAAAGTTTTTTTTCCTTACTTGATAAAACCAATTCCAGAACCAGTTTTTACTCTTTTTAAGCTTAAGAATAAGCTCTTCCCTGGTGATTTCATCAATTATGAACAATACCCACTTGGATTTGCACAAATGCTTTCTTAGATCTGACAATTTTTTAATCAAACTTCAATGCGTTCTTGAAAGGCGGACGAGTTTTTTAAAAAAACTTTCTCCCAGCTGATTTTGGTTACAAATCTAATTTTAATCAGCTCTAAAACCTCACCCAGTAGCTTTTAGACAACCAATTTCAGATCTGCAAACTTTCTCGCTCGTCAATGAAATTTCAAAATCTTCAATATGTTCGTACTCTTCAAACACCCAAAAAATAGTAGAAGGGCTTTGTTTTCAATAGACTAAGAGCTTACCCAAATTTTAGAAGCTCAAATATTCAATGATATTCAAAATTTCAGAAGCATAAATCAATAGTCAAAGGAAATACAGAAATAGATTTTTTTTTTTGATTTGGCAATCAAAAGTTAGGCATAATAATCATAGGAATAATCACTACAATCTTTGCTATGGTACCAATACGAATGCGAAAGCAAAATAACAAGAACACAAATAAAAGATAAAAAAGATAGAGATTTAGTAGAGAACCAACTAAGGAAATTGAAAGAACATTTAAAATAAATAAATATCCAATCAATTTAAGACTTAATTGACCAAAACTATAGGAACAACCCTAAAGGAGAAGTAATCTCCTTGCAAGCACACCTTAACAAGTAATCAACCACTATAGGAATTCATTCTATACACTATCAATGAATTTTCATTCACAATATCAAAATAAACTAAGTCTAAAATGAGAGCCTTAAAGGTTATTTATACTAGGTAGCTCAATATTACAAGTACAGCCACCAAATATAATGTAGTCTTTAATTGTTGGTAAAATTATACATATAGCCGCCCCTTTATGAAAGTAGCCTCCCATTAGAATCCAAATTGCTCGACGACTATCTAGATTGTATCACATAAGAACACTTGTAATGATTAGGGTTTGTCAATCTGTTGTTTTTTACTTAAATGTCTTGATCTTATTGCAGGTTGTGTCCAAAAACTCAGTCCTCTTCTGGAAGTTTCAACTCGTTAATTTGATGTTAGCGCATATTGGCTAGCTAGTTAATTGCGTGCCTGGTTCGTGCCAATGTTAATTTCATATTTGTATTCATCTGCTTATGTTTTCTTGATAATAATAGCTATGATTTGAGGGGCAACAAGTTCTCATTCTCTTCTTTTTCAGTTGTACACTTGAATAGGAATAACTTTTTATTTTTCGTGCCACATGTTTATAAAATGCGATTATGTCAAGCTTGTGGATAATTATAAATTGGAGTGAGATTTTTTAAGTGAAGCTTACAGTGCGAGTTATCTTTTCAATAAGTTCTTCCTATATTTATGGTAAATGAAAAATAAGTAATACAGAGTGCAACAAAATTAAAAGTTGTTTTAAAAGATTATTAAATATGTGACATGTATTTATTTGCTTTGATGAGGATATTGGCCATGCCCATATTTTTTAGTAGGAATAATTAGGAACATATACATGCACAAATTATTATTTTCTGGCAAACTTTATATTTACGATATATTTTTTCTTAGAAGTAGGGCTGCTTATCGGACGGATTGGGCGGTTATTTACTCTTAACGGTTTGGCTTATCGGTTATCAGCTTTTAAATATATTAATCCACTAGCCACCCGATAAGATACCAGGCGGATTGGTATCGATTTAGCTCTTATCGCGAGGTTATCGGGCGGTTTATCGGTCTAATTCAATCTATATTGCGTGATTAATTGTTTGCTGACCGCGTACATCCAATATATTAAATCAATAATATTGAGCGTCACTGCTCAATATGTTAACGCCAAGAAGAAAAGTTCAGTATTGAGCGTCACTGCTCAATATGTTAACATCACTGCTCAATATGTTATATAACTTCAATGTCATTGTTCATAGGCGTTAACATATGAGTCCAGACATACACATGTCTGTTAACACCTACCATTACAATATTACATCCCAAAGCAGATACATTACATATGAGTCCAGAATACATATTTCAAAATAATTAATTCATAAGTATTTTCAAGTACATTGATTTCAGCCTTCTGTTTTGTTATCAAAAATGAAAAACCTGAGTAGCATCTGACCGATACTTATCCTGTATCGAAGACACCCACGATAATGTTGCTCTCCCCTCCCCTTTCAATCTTCTTTTTGTAGTTGCAGGCTAACCAATAAATTTTCATGATCTTGTAGTATGTAGCTTCTTGTATCTATTTGGTATGACAGAAACCACTTCATCCATGCCTGGAGAGAAGAACTCAATTATTAGTATCAAACAAATGCCAAAGACTAAAGCTATAGCAGAGGGATCCTACCTACTGGATGTCTGGATCCAAATTAATCTGTAGGACTTTTTTTATTACTTACTAAATGTCTGGATCCAAATTACATGGAAACATAGTCAAATTAGACATTGGAAAACCTTGAACACTTCTATCTCTCAAATAAGTGCACAAACTTGAGCAAGTAGAAACTATGAGTGTCACACCTCTTTTTGCATTATCCCGGATTAATGAAAGGGGTAATAAGGGAGTTTTTCCACTTTGAGTGACATTATTCGACTCTGGAATTTCTTTTATTTATTCAGAGTCGCCACCTGTATTTTTGATGATGCTCCGGGACACCGTTTTGTTTTGAAAATCCCAAACCGAGGAAAATTTTGACTTTCTGTTTTGATTTGTCTGCGACCAAAAATCCGAGTAAGGAATTCTGTTAACCCGGGAGAAGGTGTTAGGCATTCCCGAGTTCTGTGATTTTAGCACGGTCGCTTAACTATTGTTATTTGGCCTAAATTGTCTGATTATTTACATATTTTAGCCTATTGTATATTTAGACTCTTTGAAATTTAGCCGCTTTTGATAAGTATGGATTTATCTTGAAAACAAGTCACGAGAACGTGCACTTGTTATGCTTTTGAACGTATTACAATTACGCCACATGAAATGCACCCGTAATTGCGACACGTGATTTTATTATGGTTTGAAGTTTGAAGACGGGGACATAAGTTGTCCAACCCGATTGTAGATTACGTAATCAAGACTATTGGTCATGATGGTTTTATAGTGCCTATTTCCAGCAAAATTCGATTATATTTTGTGTTTTCTATTCGAAGGAGTATTTTAGTTTTAAGATCAATTAGGACGTTATGGATTTATCTTGGACAAGTTAAGATGGCGTACACTTGTTGTTTTTGAGTACATGGGAAACTCGTCACATAAAATGCACCTGTGGTTGCTATGTATATTTTATTAATGTTTGGAGTTGAGGGTCGGGGGCATAAGTTTCCACTCCCGAGTGTAGGTTACGGTAGTTTTGGAATAATATTCGATTCTTTATCAAATTTCAAACTAAAGTTATGGTTCTACCAAAAGGATTTTCTAGAAGTGAATTTCATTAATCTAAAGATAGTATGTTTCGGGCTATGGCCATATTTTAGCCCCAAATTATTTCAACTCTTTTGACCAACCCTAATTGTGGCTAGTTCGTAGAACAGGTAGTTTAGACAATTTAGCCAAGCATGACTAATCAAGGATGCTTGGCATAAATATCTACCCAACAACTTTAATGTAAAAATCAGAATCAGATTTGGATAATTACTATCCTTTTAACCCCTAAACAATGCTGTTTTGAAACGTAATGTTCACGTATAAAGAAAATCCACGGGTTTGGGATAAGTTACACAAATTGAAACGCAGAATGAGAAGGGGTTTTCAAATTCCAATTAAGTATTAATCATTGTGTGCCGTATTACATAGATATTTTAAGACAACAGAAAAATAAGACATGAATGTTTATAGTTACAGAAAAATATAATTAACTTCTTGGGCTGTCACGTTAATAAGAAAAAATGACAACTTGAGGATTAAATTCATAATGTCCAGTCCAATTTATTACAACACCAAAATAAATGTGTACATGGTCTAATAAATACTGTTACATCACTTGTACTATGAAAGAGATTTTCTAACAGAATACTAAGAATTAATTAATTAGAAGCTAATGGTTGCCTCTATGTAGACCTGCAGTTACCATTGAGCCTCGAACAAGATTGAGCTCTTATGCATCAGTAGAGAATGGATCTGCCCATTAGGGAAGGGTCAGGTCCAGTCCTCTGGATGCTATTTTGAAACTAGACAATCACTTACAAATATTTGAGCACTTTTAATTGGGATAAACCTGACCGTTGGATCAGATTCATATTTTTTAGTGCTATTTTATACTAATAACGTCTATTACAGTTCTAAGAAATACAAAACTACTCATGAGCTAAATAAGATCTCGAAATTACTGCTTTAGCTAGACATCTCTTTGGTTAATCTTAATAGCAGCACCTGTAAACCTCCAACCAAAGGATTTTATGTATCATTATGGAAGGAATTTTGACCATGAAAAGGTCAGATTCGCTTTACCCTTGATACGGTTTCAAACACTACTGAACATAGTTATTTATTCATTTGGGATGAATCTGACCATGGAGAGGAGTCAGATTTAAATCCACTGAGGCTATTTCGTTGAGACTATTGATAGTCATCCTCATTCAAGCTAACGTTTAGTCAAATCTTTTGACCACTCTAGGCACTTTGAGGAGTGAATCCGACTATTTTGTGATTTCGGATTCGCTTCCTTAAGGCTCCTCCTCATTACACACATATATCCTTTGAAGGATAATTTTTAGCAAGCTAAACTACTGTTTATGCACTACCATGGGGTGAATTTGACTATTAGGAAGTCAGATTCATCTATCCTGGTGCTAACTTAACATAATTCCAAACCATATAGAGACTTGATTATTTAGGCATTTTAGAGGATGAACTTGACCATTCAGAGGTTCAGATTCCTCAACTCTAATGTCGTTTTAATTACATACTTTGTACCCTTTTGAGGGTGAATTTCATCCATCTATACTACTGTTTTGTGCACTATTATAGGGTGAATTTGACCATTGAAAGGTCAAATTCATCTACCTTAAAGCAATTTACTTTACTAATAGACTAAGAAACAAACACAAAGATGAAATCTGCTAAAAAATACATTCTGATTTCAGGGATATAGACATACATATTCAGATTATATTATCAACATATTAATCAGTCCTACTTTCACATTTCTTACCAGGTTAGAGAGAAAAAAAATTAACAAAAATTCAGCTATAGAAGGAGACAAATTCAAGCAAAAAGGAAGATGAGTTTCACATTTTTGAGTCTTTCAATAATATCAACAGTTACATACCGTTTGAAGAGAAAATCAGCCCAAAAATCCTGACCAAATAAAGGTCAGGTAACAACAATACAACAAATAAAGAGGGAAGATCAGCAGCAACCAAAAGATTAACCAGAAAACTAGTAGCAGCAGTAGAAAAACCACCCCCAGAGTTCGAGAGTGTATGCAAGAAATCTTTGAGAATCAGATCACCAAACAAACAAGAGCCATTTTCATAAGTTTGGAAATGATTTTTAGTGAGCAAGGATAGTAAGTTCAATCCTCAGAAAAGAAATTTCAGAATAGGAGATAGTGCTTCCTCAGTGTAAAAATTTCAGTCTGTAAAAAGAAGTTTTTTTTTGTCCAAAAAAAAGGGTCGAGAATATGTAAAAAGAAAGTCTATTTATAAGGAGCTCAAGGATGGGATATGCTTTGGCATATTATTCATCAAGAGCTGGAAAATAATATAAAATAGTGCATAGGGCAGCTGTCAACCTTATATTTGGGACAATTTTCCCTATTCTAGAACCTTCCTCTTTAGAAATACCCTTTTACCCTTAAAATTTGATTTCCTAAACTGAGTTACCTAATGACCCCTTGGAGTCCCTGACTTTACTATTGGGTAATCAGGGGGACTCACTTGGGTTATTATTTAACTCTCGTTACTTAACCCTAGTCAGGTTCCTTAATTAACTAGGACTGATAAGTATTATTAGCTTGATGCTAGTTTACTTGGCTTAATTAAGACTAATCTTGATTCTTTACTTAGGTTAGTTGACTTGTGTTAATCAATTTGACCTAGTTGATTATCTTAATTAGTACTTAAGACTTAAACTAATTGTTTAAGATGTTAATAACCTAGGTTGACTCTATTAAACAAGTATCCTTTGAAAACATTGTCATTAGTTAAGTTGAATCTTGAAGTCAGGATTAAACCAAATTAACCCATGACCAAACACCGGTACAGGGTTAACTAACTTCTTAATTAATTAAGTAGTTAAATAACTAACTCAATTTCAAGAATAATTAATTATCCATGAGACAATTAATCATGAGGCAAACATACTTAACGAAACAACCATGAATTAGTAAGACCATATACTCCTGATTTTAATACTGACAATCAAATAAGAACAAGTATCCCATACTGGCAGTATGCATCAAAGAAGACAGTTATCTAAATGACAACCCTAGATTTTCATTTAACGAACCCTAATTGCTAATCATCAATCAAAACGGCTTGTCACAATATTTAAGAGCAAAAATCATGAAGTAATGAAAAGGATACATAATATACACCTAATGGTATCAAACAATTAAAGGCAGATTATAGAAAAGAAAGAGGCAACATAGAACTACAATACATGGTTTCAAGTTTCATGGTTCTCTTAGTTACATAATAAATCAGGGATTGGAGCACAATAGCTAAACAAATAGCAACAAATGAAGATAAAGAAAAAAAAAAGAAGCTAACTAAACTGAAACAATCTAAAAACAGTGATTAACATGAAATTTCAGTTTTAATAACATGTAAAACAGTAAGGAAGGAAGAAGAATACCCGTTTAAAGGTTTTGGCCAGAAAAATAGGAGGTCACCGGACCTTGGCCAGACTCCAGAGGGTTTGAAAATGATTCAAACCCACATCAATCGATATCCCTCGATGAGAGCTATGAGTTCATGTAGGTGAGAGCCATTAGACATCTTTGAATTGGCCGGATATGAACCTTCAGGTTTTTCAGTATTCTAGACTAAATTTCGAAGATTTTGGTTGGTTTTTTGGGGAAACTGATAGTTGGAGGGGGTTAAGGGTGAGGATAGGGTTGTAGGGTGAATGTTTGGGGTGGTTTGAAGTCGTACGCAACCGGTAGGCGATTTTCGGTGGGCGGAGCAAGGTGGGAATCCTTGGGCGGCTAGGGTTTGGTTATACAGAAGAGAGAGAGACGGATGAGAGACATGGTATGTGGGTGTTAGACTTCTAAATGACTGGGGGGGGGTGAGCGTTTGGACATTTAAATAGCTAAGCTTTTGGGGGGTTCCCAGCCGTTAGATCTTAGAAGATCAATGGTTGGGATTCGCTAAAGCCTAAACATGGTCGTTTGGGGTAGTGGGGCTGGGCAGGCCGAGTATTGGGCTGGGTATGTTTGGGTGGTGTAAATAAAGAATTGAGCCTGGGTCCTTCGTGGCTCAGGTCCGATTTTTAACATTCTAAGCCTAATTACAAACTAATTAATCTAATTAAAATCAAACCTAATTAAATTTAAAAGATGCAATAATCAATTTCATTTTTAGTTTGTTTAAATATAGATTAATTAGGAATAAAACAATTAATTCAATACTCCTAATTAAATCTATAGTTTTGTCAGATAAAAAATGATTAATTTTAGCGATCAGTTATCAAAACTACATTACCTCAAATAATCAACATTTGTCCGTTACTTAATTCAATTATTTATAAATAAATTCATAATTCTTTGATAATAACGATGCACCTAATTATGCAATTTAAAATAATTTTAAAAGAACAAATTATAAATATGCGATGCAAAACAATTCAAAATTAACACTAAAATTCAACCAAATCCATAAGATTAATTTACTTATCTAATTTTGTAGGAGTATTTAGTAGGTGAAAAATTACATGTTCACAACTGCCCCTCTTTGCTTGGAAACACGAAGAGTTTTCGTGCAAAGATAAAGTGAGCAGTTATGAACAACTTTTACCTGTTCATATACTCCAAGTGAAGCCTTTTTGAAAAGTTTGACCGAACCCTGCTTCAAAGGTTTCCTACATATCCTTGGCTATAAAGGAATCAGGTCAGTGTAGTTCTGGAAGTTTTGGTAGCTGGGACTACCGGGAAGCTGTGATTTCACTGCTGTTGCTGCTACTTACTGCTTGCTGAGCTCCTTATTACACTAAAATCAAAATGAAAAAGACTAAACTAAACCTATCAACTACGAGTTACAAGATTCCTATCTATGAGTCTTCTGAAGCTCGATCTTGAGTCTTGGCTGCATCTTTAAACAGACTCCGATCTGAATCTTGATGCTTGTTAGTTGTAGGTGCTGGTTCAAACTTCTTCAGCTTTTCGGATCAAGAATGGACATGCATAGCTTGTGACTTCAATCTGTCTCGAGTAGTCCACATCTTTTCCGCTTCTGTACTTTGGGGTTCGACTCTTTCATTTTCTTCTTTTCTTTTATTCTGAATTGAGGTGTCTTCTTTTGGTCGTCTCGAATCCATTGTCCTAAATTGTAATCTGCACAAAAATCCAAACCAAACTGACGAAATTTTCTGCCCCAGTTTTTACCAGGAAAATTTCGCGAGTTATTGTAATAAAATCCATGCTACTTTATTATTGAAAGCGATGAAAAGCCGGGAGCAGTGAACCCGGAGTTATTGTAGACTAAGGAGTGGATACCCTATGCCTCAAAGAAATATCAACTAGAGGTTGGAGACCCTATGTTGTAAAATAAAATTAACTAGGGATTGTATACCCTATGCTGGAAAAGAAATCAATTAGGGGACGTATACCCTAAATTGGAAAAGAAAGCATCAATTAGGGAATGTATATCCTAAATTGGAAAAGAAAAACATCAGTTAGGGAATGTATACCCTTAACTGGAAAAGGAAAACATCAATTAGGGAATGTATACCCTTAGTTGGCGTCGACTAGGGAGCGTGTACACCCATGTCGGGAAAAGAAATTCAATTAGGGAATGTATACCCTTAATTGGAAAAGAAAACATCAATCATGGAATGCATACCCTTAATTGGAAAAGAAAAGCATCAGTTAGGGAATATATACCCTTAACTGGAAAAGAAATCATCAATTAGGGAATGTATACCCTTAATTGGAAAAGTAAAACATCAGTTAGGGAATGTATACCCTTAACTGGAAGAGCAAAACATCAATTAGAGAATGTATACCCTTAACTGGAAGAGCAAAGCATCAGTTAGGGAATGTATACGCTTAACTGGAAAAGCAAAACATCAGTTAGGGAATGTATACCCCTAACTGGAAAAGGAAAACATCAATTAGGGAATTTATACCCTTAATTGGAAAAGCAAAATATCAGTTAGGGAATGTATACCCTTAACTGGAAAAGCAAAACATCAGTTAGGGAATGTATACCCTTAACTGGAAAAGGAAAACATCAATTAGGGAATGTATACCCTTAATTGGAAAAGAAAAACATCAGTTAGGGAATGTATACCCTTAACTGGAAAAGCAAAACATCAATTAGGGAATGTATACCCTTAATTGGAAAAGAAAAACATCAGTTAGGGAATGTATACCCTTAACTGGAAAAGCAAAACATCAATTAGGGAATGTATACCCTTAATTGGAAAAGAAAAACATCAGTTAGGGAATGTATACCCTTAACTGGAAAAGCAAAACATCAATTAGGGAATGTATACCCTTAATTGGAAAAGAAAAACATCAATTAGGGAATGTATACCCTTAATTGGAAAAGAAAAACATCAGTTAGGGAATGTATACCCTTAACTGGAAAAGCAAAACATCAATTAGGGAATGTATACCCTTAATTGGAAAAGAAAAACATCAGTTAGGGAATGTATACCCTTAACTGGAAAAGCAAAACATCAATTAGGGAATGTATACCCTTAATTGGAAAAGAAAAACATCAGTTAGGGAATGTATACCCTTAACTGGAAAAGCAAAACATCAATTAGGGAATGTATACCCTTAATTGGAAAAGAAAAACATCAGTTAGGGAATGTATACCCTTAACCGGAAAAGGAAGCATCAATTAGGGAATGTATATCCTTAATTGGAAAAGCAAAACATCAGTTAGGGAATGTATACCCTTAACTGGAAAAGAAAAGCATCAGTTAGAGAATGTATACCCTTAACCGGAAAAGGAAGCATCAATTAGGGAATGTATACCCTTAATTGGAAAATAAAAGCATCATTTAGGGAATGTATACCCTTAACTGGAAAAGGAAACATCAATTAGGGAATGTATACCCTTAAATGGAAAAGCAAAACTTCAGTTAGGGAATGTATACCCTTAACTGGAAAAGGAAAACATCAGTTAGGGAATGTATACCCTTAACTGGAAAAGGAAAACATCAGTTAGGGAATGTATACCCTTAACTGGAAAAGAAGTCATCAATTAGGGAATGTATATCCTTAATTGGAAAAGAAAACATCAATTAGGGAGTGTATACCCTTAATTGGAAAATGAATCATCAATTAGGGAATGTATACCCTTAATTGGCATCGACTATGGAGTATGTACACCCATGTCGGGAAAAGGTGTAATTGGGGATTGGAGGCCCCATATTACTTTGATTCATTTTCACCTTCAATTCTTCTCTTCTTTTTTTTCTTTTATCTTTTTTTTTTTGGGCATACGGGAAAAGATTTTTGGAGGAAACTTCCCTTTCTTTGGAGTCAATGCTGCAGAGCTCCTTCTAGCTCTTGCGTAATTCCTTTTGATTGAACCTCCTTTTTGCATGGTTGCTTTTGCACCTATTTCTTATTTTCAAACAAAGAACAATTTGTTAGTTTGAAACGGTGGTTGGTTTTGCGGCCTTGATTTTCAACTGCTTGATCTCAGCCTCTTTGACGAAAATCTTAACTGTTTCCTTGCTTGCTGGGGATTGGGTTTCATTTCTAAGACCGGGGACCCTAGCTTTCCAGATTTCGTCGTGGTGAACGGTCATGTAGGATCCAACATTTCAAATTTATTCTGCCTTTGTAGGCCTTTCATTTGCTTCTCTTTTGGATTTTCGGAGTATCNGAGCGCTTCGGCTTTTCCGACTTTGCCGAGAGGGTTAGCCACGTGGGAATTAACCTTTCACTCCAAATTTCCTTCATAAGCATTTTGATTTGGATCTTCTCCTTTCAAGATTTGTGTTTACAACATCGACCATTGTGGTCAGTCGGGATCGACTTGATGCCCCTGGTGAGGCTTGGTGCCCCTTGTATGTTGGCTCGCGTCAAATGAGAACCCTGTAAATCAGTTTTGCCATCCTTTCTTTGTCTTATTTCGGGAATAGAGTTAGACCGAAAGGGATTGAGAAACAATAAATGACATAATGGATAATGAGTTTAAATGAAAGGTATCCCTTTCGGGGAAAGGGAGGACTTATCTGGAGTGCATGCGGACTTTAATGAACGTGACATGCCTTTTAGACTGGATGCCTGATCCGTGTAAACCGTTCGACTCTCAGAAATTCATCACAACTATCACATCAAGATTGAGAAACCTTTCCCCGGACTGTGTCCATGTCAGTGACCCATTATCCTTTTCGATCAGTGGCGCCCTTTGCGGGTTTTCACCAACTAACCTCTCTCATTTCTCTTCTCACCATCGCCTTGTAGTGCTCTTTGCGAGTTTTCACTAATCAAGACTCTCTCATTTTTGATTTCTCTGCTTACCGCCACCTTGTAGTGCTCTTTGCGAGTTTTCGCTAGCAAGACTCACTCATTTTTTTAATTTCTCTGCTTACCGTCGCCTTACGGTGCCCGCGTGGGTTTTCACCGATAAGACTCTCTCATTTACTTGCACCAGATTCGACACTATATCCTCCAACTTTAAACATGTTTTCCAATTGATGAGAAGGTGAAATTTTATTTTAGTGTGACTGAACCCTAGGGAGAGGCTGCCTACGTATCCTTTCGGAATCAAGTCGAACGTAGTTCAGGGAAACATTTTTGTTTTTGTTTTGTTTTTTTTGTGTGTTTTTTTTCTTCTTTCAAAAGCCCTTTTAGGTTCCAAAGAGGGTAATCAACAGAAGGTAACCGGCTCAAAGGGTTTGCAAAAGGGTTAATGGTGTTTGGGTTGCGAGAATGAAAGCCTTCGTCATTTCAATCGGAGAGCTTTTAATATTATATGGAGGATCAAACGTAGTACCTTTTGACTGCGACAGCCGTTTTGGGGTCATTTCCCTCGATGTCTCCCAGGTATAACGCTCCTTTTGGTAGCAATTTCCTTATGATGTACGGACCTTTCCAATTCGGGGCGAATTTTCCTTTCGCCTCTTTATGGTGCGGGAGGATTCGTCTTAAGACAAATTGCCCCATTTCGAAGTTCCTAGGTCGCACTTTCTTGTTGTAAGCGCGTGCCATTCTTTGTTGGTACAACTGCCTGTGGCACACTGCGGCCATCCTTTTCTCATCAATCAGAGTTAATTGTTCCAGTCGGGTTTTGACCCGTTCATCATCCTCAATTTCTGCTTCGACAATAATCCGAAGGGAAGGAATTTCAACTTCTGCGGGTATTACGGCTTCAGTGCCATAAACCAATAGGTAAAGAGTATCACCTACCGACGTGCGTACGGTCGTACGATATCCCAACAATGCGAAAGGCATCTTCTCGTGCCATTGCCTGTATGTTTGAATCATTTTCCTGAGAATTTTCTTAATGCTTTTGTTGCTGCTTCAACGACACCATTGGCTTTGGGCCAGTAAGGGGTGGAGTTGCGGTGTGTGATTTGAAACTGTTCACACACCTCCCTCATCAAGTTACTGTTCAGATTCGCTGCATTGTCGGTAATGATAGTTTCTGGGATACCAAAACGATAGATGATATTAGAATGCACGAAATCCACCACCGCTTTCTTAGTGACAACTTTGAACGTGACTGCCTCGGCCCATTTTGTGAAATAGTGGATAGCAACCAAGATGAATCTGTGCCTGTTTGAGGCCCTTGGATCGATTGGCCCGATGACATCCATTTCCCAGGCAACAAACGACCAGGATGCTGACATACGATGCAGCTCTGATGGTGGTGCATGGATTAACTCGCCATGTATTTGACAGTTATGGCACTTCCGGACGAAATCGAAACAATCTTTCTCCATGGTCATCCAATAATATCCAGCCCGCAAGATTTTCTTTGCAAGGACGTACCCATTCATGTGGGGACCGCATACTCCTGAATGCACCTCGCTCATAATCCTTTCGGCTTCTTTGGCGTCTACACATCTTAATAGATTTAGATCGGAAGTTCTTTTATACAGTACTTCCCCACTTAGGAAGAAATTTCTAGCGAGCCTTCAGATGGTTCTCTTCTGGTCTCCATTGGCCTGCTCTGGATATTCTTTTGTCTTCAAAAATCTTTTAATATCATGATACCATGGTTGGACGTCGGTTTCTACTTCGACCGTGTTGCAATAACCATGTTTTTCCTTGATTTAGATCTCCAATGGGTCTATGTGAACATTACCCGGATATGACAACATTGCAGCTAGGGCGGCCAGCGCATCGGCTAACTCATTGTGGAACCGAGGAATATATCTGAACTCGACGGCTTTGAATCTCTTGCTAAGATCCTCCACATGCTGTCTGTAGGGAAGGAGCTTAACAACTCGAGTTTCCCACTCTCCCTGAGCCTGCTTAATGATCAAATCGGAGTCCCCCATCATCAATAAATCTTCTACATCCATGTCAATGGCCATATTCATGCCCATTATAGAAGCTTCATATTCAGCAGTATTGTTTGTGCAGAAGAAACGGAGGCGGGCCGTGGTGGGGTAGTGTTGTCCTATGGGCGAAATCAAGATTGCCCCTATCCCAATACCTTTTGCATTGGCTGCTCCGTCGAAGAACATTTTCCAGGTTTCAGCGCCTTCCGAGGTTACTTCGACGGAATTGACTTCCTCATCCGGAAAATAAGTACTCAAAGGTTGGTATTCATCATCAACCAGATTCTCAGCTAGATGGTTGGCCAATGCTTGAGCTTTCATTGTTGTGCGAGTGACATAGACAATGTCAAATTCTGTGAGCAAGATTTGCCATTTTGCTAATCTCGCGGTGGGCATTGGCTTTTGGAATATGTACTTCAAATGATCTAGGCTCGTGACGAGGTAGGTGGTATAAGCCAACAAATAATGTCGGAGCTTCTGAGCAACCCAAGTTAGAGCGCAACAAGTCTTTTCTAACTGAGAATACTTGGCCTCGTAGCTTGTGAATTTCTTGCTTAAGTAATATACGGACTGCTTTTTCTTCCCGGTTGCGTCATGCTGCCCGAGAACACACCCAAAGGAATTTTCTAGCACTGTCACGTATAGGAACAAAGGTCTCCCCGGTTCTGGTAGGACTAACACTGGATGATTTGACAGATATTCTTTGATCTTGTCGAAAGCGTCCTGGCACTCTTCTGTCCATTTGATAGCTGCATCTTTTTTCAACAGCTTGAATATAGACTCGCATGTGGATGTCAACTGAGCGATGAACCTGCTGATGTAATTCAACCTACCCAGCAGACTCATGACCTCCTTCTTGGTTCTTGGGCGTGGGAGATCCCGAATAGATTTTATCTTTGTGGGGTCCAGCTCGATGCCCCGTCGACTGACTATAAATCCCAGTAATTTTCTGGATGGAACTCCGAAAGCGCACTTGGATGGGTTTAATTTCAAATAATATTTGCGCAGGCATTCGAAGAATTTCCTCAAATGCTGCACATGGCCACTTTGGGTCCTGGACTTAATGAACACATCATCCACATACACCTCAATCTCCTGATGCAGCATGTCGTGGAATATGGCAGTCATGACCCTCATATAAGTTGCCCAGCATTCTTTAAACCAAATGGCATGACCCGGTAACAGTATGTTCCCTAGGGTGTAGTGAAGGCTGTCTTTTCTGCATCCTCTTCATCCATCAACACCTGGTGATATTCGGCATAACAATCGACAAAAGACTGTATCTCATGTTTGGCACAATTGTCAACTAGGATATGTATGTTTGGCAGTGGAAAATTATCTTTGGGACTTGCTTTATTCGGATCTCGGTAGTCGACACACACTCGGACCTTTCCGTCCTTCTTAGGCACCAGAACCACATTGGCCATCCAGGTGGTGTATTGGACCACTCGAATTACTCCAGCCTTTAGTTTCTTAGCGACCTCTTCTTTGATCTTGTCACTCATATCTATTTTAAATTTCCTCTGCTTTTGTTGGACAGGTGGATAGCCGGGGTAAGTTGGAAATTTGTGTACCACCAAGTCCATACTTAGTCCGGGCATGTCGCCGTAGGACCAAGCAAACACGTCTTTGAATTCAAATAGGAGTTGAATCAAGGCGTCCCTAGTCCTTTCATCCGTGTGGACGCTTATCATGGTTTCTCGAATCTTTTCTTCATTTCCAAAGTTAACGGGTTCTGTTTCGTTTAAGTTTGGCTTAGGCTTATTCTCGAAGTGTTCCAATTCTCGATTTATTTCCCTAAAAGCCTCTTCTTCATCATATTTCGGTTCTTGATTCATTATTTCGAGGTTACACGACATATTAAGATCAGAGCATGCCGCATTATTAGGACTGAAAAAATAAGAAAAGTAAACAAAAATCAAAAAGAATAATAGACGATGAGGTTTTGATTTCATTTCATTGAATTTGAACATAGGAGGGTTTACATCGGAATTCAAAAGGCAAGAAGTTAAAAACACTTGAGTTACACCCTGAAATAACTCATAGTGTAGAAAAGATGGCAAAAGCTGAACTACCGGGATTCCCGCCTGACGGGGAATGGAGTAGTCTTCCAGTTTTGCAACTTGGCGTCAGGCCCCATATACTGCACTTCAGCAGTGCTGGAGCCTTCTCCTAGTTGGACCATATGAGCCTCATACAACATCTATCTCATTACTGTGCAAATTTCTTCGATTTCTTCGGCCGTGAAAGCCTTTTCCTCTTCCTCCACGTATTTTGGCTTGACAAATGATGTGGTGATGTGTGGGATAGCCTGAGGAAATACCTAACCATTTTTCTTACGTTGGTCATCCCATTGTTCATCGTCGAGAGTATCTTGAAACCCTATGCCGAAGAACTTTTTATTGGTAGGCAAGGTGATAGGTTCTTTAATGCCTTGCAAGGACACCCCGATCCCTTTTCCAAGTGTGTACCCATGTTTAATCATGTTGTTAGCGACCATAATTGATGCGTTTGATATGAAGGGTTGAGGGCACAAGGTTCCTTCCTCATGTTGGTCCGCAACCACAATCTCGAAAGCCTGGTAGACTATGTGCTCGCTACCTTCTCTTGCTTCCAGGCATGGGACTGATGGGTCCCTGTAAATAGATTGCTCGTCCTTCCATGGACCACAATTTCCTGGTCTTCATGCTCGAACTTAACCATCTGGTAGAGGGTAGATGGTACTGCCCCTGCTGCATGGATCCAAGGTCTTCCCAGGAGATAATTATAGGAAGTGTCCATATCCATGACTTGGAATGTCACTTCAAAATCTACAGGGCCGATTGTCAAGACCAAATCAATCTCCCCGATCGTGTCTCTCTTGATACCAACTAATGCATGAACGCACACATTGTTGGGCCTAATTCTCTCAGTCCCAATCTCCATTCTTTGTAGGGTCGAGAGAGGGAAAATATCAACCCCAGATCCGCCGTCCATCATAACTCTTTTCACATAGTAACCTTCACATTTAACAGTTAGGTGGAGAGCTTTGTTATGGGCAGCCCCTTCTGGGGGCAAGTCATTCTTGCTAAATGAGATTTGGTTGACTTCAAAAAATTGTTCCGCCATTCTTTCCATTTGCTCAAATGTGGTATCGGCCGAAACATATGCTTTGTTAAGTGTTTTGATCAGGATTTTCTGATGCTCGTTTAAACTTATCAGCAAGGATAGAAGTGAGACCTGAGTGGGGGACTTTCTGAGCTGATCAATTATGGCGTATTCAGAGGTTTTCATATTTTTGAAGAATTCTTCTGCCTCTCCGGCACTGATTGGCCTTTTAGGCGGAAAGCATTTCTGCTTGCTTTTGTTCAGTTCTTCTAGGTTGAGGTATTTCTCTAATGAGTTTATCTCACTTGTTTCCCCAGTAATTTCTTTTCCTTTGTACGTCACCACCGTCTTGTTGTAATTCCAGGGGACGGTAGTAGTATTCTTCATGGGAGTCTGCAACGTGCGCCTAATAACCATGGGCTCATTCAGCCTTGGTGAAATTATTTGCCTCCGCGCCACATACGTCCTTTTCGGCACATATATTTTTGGGTTGTTCATCATTGGTTTGTTGAATTGTAACCTTATGGGAGGACTCAACACACTTTGTTCCCTCCTGGGTGCCTTGGGGACGTAAAGAACAACGTCTTTAGAGGGTCCCATATTTTTCTTGGCTTCAGCCTTCCCCGTGACCTGGGGGATGGGGTTACTCTTCTTCATTTCATTGACTAGTTTGGGTGCCGCCTTGGGCTCTCTTTCCACATATGCGATGGAGATGATGGCCTTTAGAGCTGGATCAAAATCCTGGTCCTCGCAAATCATGCCGATGACGAGCCCATTATTGTGAGTGGGCAATGGATTGTTCGTCACATTGGGAGATTCTTTCTCTTAACACCACTTTCTTTTGTTCTATAAGTTTTTCCAAGGCTCTTTTTGAGGGTCCAACACTCTTCCGTGTCATGGCCTTCTGCTCCGGCATGGTAGGTACAATTGGTTCCCGACTTGTATGATGCTGATGCTGGATTTTTCCTGGTCGGAGGTACGGGCTGTAGAAGCCCCATCTGGACTAATTTTGGGAAGAGGCTTGAATACGAATCACTGATAAGAGTGAATTTGAGTCTCCTCGGTGGTTCACGGGGGTAGGTGTTGTACGGATAGTTATTTTGGGGAGGGCGTGGACTATATGGAGCTGGGGGAAGATGGTTATTTCTCGGGGGTGGAGCTCTATTCTGATTGTATTGTTGTTGCGGCCTGGGATGCGGCTGAGCACCACATAGGGAAAAAGGGGGGGGGGGGGGGGGGGTAGCATAATCTGCGTCTTGGTGAGGATAGTAATGTTGGGAAGCTTTGGGAAATGGAGGTGGGTATTGTCGAGACTTCCTGACATCGGAAACCATCATGGCCCTTCTTCTTTCTTCTTTCTGTTGGCTGCACTCCCGGATCCGCTTTGGATGGCCTGAGAAGTTGCTCTTATGGCAGATTGGCTCAGGATACGACCAATTTTTAGAACATTCTCCACCATTTCTCCAATTTTGATTGCTTCCGCAAATGGTTTGTCCATGGCGGACATCATATTTTTGAAGTAATCAGCTTCCTGTGCTTGTAGAAAGACACTTACCACTTCAACCTTATCCATCTGAGGTTTTACCCTGGAGGCCTGCTCGCGCCATTTAATGGCGTACTCTCTAAAACTTTCTGAGGATTTCTTTTTGAGATTGGATAGAGAGTTCCTATCGGGAGCGATGTCCACATTGTATTGGAATTGCCGAACAAAGTCCCGTGCCAGGTCATCCCATATGTGCCAGCGGGATATATCCTGGTCCATGTACCATTCAGATGCAATCCCTATCAATCTTTCTCCAAAATATGCCATGAGAAATTCCTCTTTCCCACCTGCCCCCCGGAGCTGGTTGCAGTATCTTTTCAGATGAGCTATAGGGTCCCCATGTCCGTCATGTTTTTCGAACTTGGGGGTTTTAAACCCAAGAGGCAAGTGGACATACGGGAACATACACAAGTCTGCATAGGAGATTCTTTTCTGCCCGCTCAGCCCCTGTATATTCTTGAGGCTCTGCTCAATACTCTTCATTTTCTGAGCCATTTCTTCGTGCTCGAGGTTTTTCTTATCTTGTCCCAAAGTGACCTCAGACTGAGGTTTTTGGGGTATGCATTGGGAGTAACATGAGTGGTATCCAGATGGACAGACGGTGTTTGGAATGTGAATGTTGGGGGCTCGAAACTTGGCCTGGAGATAGTCGGTGGAGCCGTAACAGAGATTGGTGGTGCGATGAAGATGTTGGAAGACACACCAGAAAACAGGGCCTGGGGGCGAACCTCAGAAGGCCTTCCGGCAAAGTGAGCCGACATAGTTGGATATCCAAACGACGTGGCCGGGTAACTTATGGGTATGTTGGATGTCCCGCCTGCCCTGGGAATTATCTCTGGGAAACCCGGGATGGTACTGGGTGGTTCCCTACCATTGGACCATGCGTCCCACATCTCCAGCATGCGGCAACGGAGTCCTGTTTTATTTAGCTGTTGCTGACTCAGATGTTGGGATGGCTGGATTCAGGTCTTCCACGGAAGAGTTGACGATTGATAAGTGACTTTCGAATGTCATTTCTATGCTCCCTTTTGATCTAGTGAAGTAAGTATGGGAAGCCAGGTTACCGCAAAACCATCCACCTAAAAATACCTTTAGATATTGAACAACAAAACGTTAGGTTGAAACATTTATCTCATAAGGAATCACACGTTCAGGGTATGCAATGCACCTAGGCAATTAAACGCTTTCTATATGTTTTGCAACAGTTGTGTATTTCATCCCGGCTTTATTTCTCGGTTTTTCCCTTTTTATCATTCTTGTCCTTTCTTTGTTATTGTTTCCGCTCTTTTATTCCTCGCTCGGTTTCCTTTCTTAAGGTTATGATCGAATCCTATGTGGATTGCCTACGTATCATGGCGCCGCGTGAATCAGATCATCACGTAGTTCATGGAATAAATACAAAAGGAATAAACATTTTCAAATTTTCATTCATTAGATAAACTTCCAGTTTTCATTTATTACAAACATTTTTTGGAAATTTAAAACTACAAAAGACTCCGACATACTTTCTTGGAAATTTAAAAACTACAAAAGACTTAAAGTAGACTCAAACAAGACTGCAACAAGAAAATGAAATACAGACTCGAAAAGGACATCAAGAATACATAAGTGCTTCTACTGCTCCAGGGGCCCGCCGGACATCATTCGGTCTCGCCACGGGCCTGTGTGTCATGTCTTGCTGGAGGCGGCACAGGTCATCCATTATCTTGTGGACGAGAATCATTACAGCTGCGAAAAAGGTAGTCCGGGTCATATCTTCACATTCTTGGCATTTTGTGACAATATAATCCGCAATTTCTCTGACCCTCTGCCTGATAACGCCCTTTTCCTTGAGTAAGAGCCCGATCTGTTGAGACCTAGCCTCTAAAACCTGGGCATCCTTATGATTCTTTTCTTGTAACTGTTGCAAGTCTTCCTCCAACTGAGCCATCATGGTATATCATTGTTCCATTTCTGCCTTGAACCTTTTTGCTTGTTTGGTCATTTCGTTCTTGAGGATGGCCACCTTTTCCTTCAAGCCTGTGACTTCTTGGTCATATTTCCTCTTTAGTTTCTGAACAAACTTTGCTCTTTCCTCTGCACTTCTTGTCAATTTTTCCCGAACTCTGGCCAGTTTTTCTTCAGCTTTGTCCAGATCATCCCCATAGCTGCATACTTTATGCCTCAGACCGTTGATATGTCTTTCATCAGTTCTGCTTCTCTCAGGGTTCTCAACAGCTATTTTCAATTTCTAGATCTGGGCCTGGAGAGCTTCATTTTCTTTGGTTAACCTATTTTTCTCCCCTTCAGTTGTGGCGGTTTGTAGTGTTTTCAAATTTGATTTAGCTTCTAACTTGCTTATGGTAGCTCGGTAGTTATTTTCCTTTTCTAACCAAGCCCAGTGCTCTTGTGTTTGCTCAGTGAATTGTTGCACGTGGGGTCTTTTTGCGGGTCGTTCTTGCTATTGATGCTCTCTGCCCCTTCTACCGTACCAAGAAGTGTCAAATCTCTTACCCGAGTCTGCGGATCCAATAATCTACATTGATGCCAGATCTGGCGGACCTTGTCCTCTGGAAATACAGCTCTTGGGCACAGTTCAATGACTTGCTGACTTAGGTATTCATCGTGTGGAACATTTTGATGCCTTCCTAGTTTTCATAAGACCCGATGTGGGGCATATGGTTGAATACTTCGGAGACCCATCAACATAAGATAGCATACTTCGGCTGACATATAGATGACTTCATTGATAGGGAGCCACCCGAATGTCCACTCGATTTGGTCGGCAGTCAAAGAACTCAAGTGTGCAAGCCTGTCTTCTGTGCCTCCTGGAAATTCATGCCCCTCTACCCGAGTCCTATGTTCTTCAATGCAATTTAGGCCAGTCAGACCGTAATTCATATACCCTAAACGATGACAAAGATGTGCGATCATCCAGATCTGTAGAAGCAGGTTGCACCCCTCACAGAATTTCCCCCAAACTGGCAAATTGTTAGAGCACGGTAAATCTCGGCTAAGACCATCGGTATAAATGTGCCATTGTATTTTTTCATCATGAAATCTGCCATTCCCACAAGTCTGATATCTATGCGTCCGTCACTCCTCGGGAAAATTAAAGTGCCCAGGAATGCTACCACGAATGCTAGCCCCCGGTGGGCTTCCCATTTAGCACGGTCTTTATGAGTTAGGCCAGTGTTGTCAGCTTCATAGACCCGGGGATCTCCATATCGTTTGTAAAGAAAATAGAAAGTGCAGAATCTTTCGGATAGGTGTGGGTCTTGGACGTCCCGACTAATGTTCAAAAGATCCAAGAACTTATGTGGAGTTACAGCCCTGGGTGCCACCGGGTACCGACTTCTAAGATTGTCATTGAGACCAGCATACCCCGCTATTTCCTCTAGCGTGGGTGTCAACTCAAAGTCTGAAAAGTGGACACGTTGTGGGCGGGATCCCAAAACGATACTAGAGCCTCGACGATGTCCAGCCTTGGCTTGATTTTTAGAAGAATAGTAAGTCCGCCTAAAGCTTTCACAACAAATTTTCTACTAGTTTCCCCCAAGTCGCTCCACCACATATGGAGTCCTAAAGGGATTTCCTCGACGTCCCTAAAGGGAATGTTTTCAACTGTATTCATCCTGCATATTCGTTTTGATTAAAACTACAAAAATTTTGACCGAATGAAAAAGTGTTATTTTTTGCAAAGGGTTTTGTAATAATGGACCATCTTTGCGAATACGGCCCTTCAATACTTCGAGTAGGAAGTTTTTAAGGCTGTGTTTGAAAATTGGGTTAAAATTTAAGAACAAACCACAGGCAGCCACTTTTGCAAACATAGCCTTTCGGTGCCTCGCTTGGGCAATCTGGCTATTTATGCAAGAATAGCGTCACCTAATTTTATTTAGGACTATATCTTTTGATTTTGAAAAATAAAGTTGGACCTGATGAGGGTTGCCTACGTATCCCACACCGGTGAGAATCAAACAATGCGTAGCTCGGGAAAAATCTTGACTGATTAAAAATATACATCTACTCACTTTGTTTTGGAATATTATTTTCCTTCTTCATTTTCAGAAATTTTGGCAGAGTTTCGGGATATTTCAAATACAGAGATTTTTAAAACAAGGTGAATTTTCTATTCTACCTCACTCTTGGTTTTTCTGTTTGTTTTTATTTTTAGCCGGTCAATACACAAGACGAAACAAATAAATGCATACGTAGCAGGTAAGATGCATCAGGATAGTGTTTTATTTTGGGTACACCTGTCCTAGACGGACCCAACCCCTGCATTGAGCCCCCTAAGTCGAATGCACGTGATGCAAATAAGAGTTCCTACTAGGGATCCGACATGAGGCTATGTTATACTAAGTTTGAATCCTGGGGTTTTGTTCTAGACAAGGCTTACCCGAGCGGACAGCTCGAGTCGAGGTCGGGGCAGCGTACCGGGAATACAGAAGGTTCACCAGCTTTGCAACTTATCCGTACTCGTTCAAAAATTTAGTTATGACTCTAACAGAAAAGAAGTCACACAAAGTGCACACTTCCCAGATGATTTATAAGACTCAGAGAGAAGAGGGTTTCGGCACAATTTATATACAGTTCAGATGTCTGGATCCAAATTAATCTGTAGGACTTTTTTTATTACTTACTAAATGTCTGGATCCAAATTACATGGAAACATAGTCAAATTAGGCATTGGAAAACCTTGAACACTTCTATCTCTCAAATAAGTGCACAAACTTGAGCAAGTAGAAACTATGAGTATCATACCTCCTTTTGCACTACCCCGGATTAATGAAAGGGGTAATAAGGGAGTTTTTCCACTTTGAGTGACATTATTCGATTTTGGAATTTATTTTATTTATTTAGAGTCGCCACCCGAATTTTTGACGATGCTCCGGGACACCGTTTTGTTTTGAAAATCCCAAACGAGGAAAATTTTGACTCTGTTTTGATTTGTCTACGACCAGAAATTCGAGTAAGGAATTCTGTTAACCCGGGAGAAGGTGTAGGCATTCCCGAGTTCCGTAGTTTTAGCGCGGTCATTTAACTATTATTATTTGGCCTAAATTGTCTGATTATTTACATATTTCAGCCTATTGTATATTTAGACTCTTTGAAATATAGCCGCTTTTGATAAGTATGGATTTATCTTGAAAACAAGTCACGAGAACGTGCACTTGTTATGCTTTTGAACGTATTACAATTACACCACATGAAATTCACCCGTAATCGCGATACGTGATTTTATTATGGTTTGAAGTTTGAAGACGGGGACATGAGTTTTCCAACCCGAGTGTAGATTACGTAATCAAGACTATTGGTCATGACAGTTTTATAGTGCCTATTTGCGGAAAAATTTAATTATCTTTTGTGTTTTCTATTCGAATGAGTATTTTAGTTTTAAGATCAATTAGGACATTATGGATTTATCTCGGACAAGTTAAGATGGCGTACACTTGTTGTTTTTGAGCACATGGCAAACACGTCACATGAAATGCACCCGTGGTTGCTATGTATATTTTATTAATGTTTGGAGTTGAGGGTCGACGACATGAGTTGCCACTCCCGAATGTAGGTTACTGTAGTTTTGGAATAATATCCGATTCTTTATCAAATTTCAAACTAAAGGTATGGTTCTACCTAAAGGATTGCCTAGAAGTGAATTTCATTAATCTAAAGATAGCATGTTTCGGGCTATGGCCATATTTTAGCCCCGAATTGTTTCAACTCTTTTGACCAACCCTAATTGTGGCTAGTTCGTAGGACATGTAGTTTAGACAATTTAGCCAAGCATGACTAATCAAGGATACTTGGCAGAAATAGCTACCCAACAACTTTTAATGTAAAAATCATCAGATTTGGATAATTACTATCTTTTTAATCCCTAAACAATGCTGTTTTGAAACGTAATGTTCACGTATAAAGAAAATCCATGGGTTTGAGATAAGTTACACAAATTGAAACGCAGAATGAAAAGGGGTTTTCAAGACAACAGAAAAACAAGACATGAATGTTTATAGTTACAGAAAAATATAATTAACTTCCTGGGCTGTCACGTTAATAAGAAGAAATGACAACTTGAGGATTAAATTCATAATGTCCAGTCCAATTTATTACAACACCAAAATAAATGTGTACATGGTCTAATAAACTTATTGTTACATCACTTGTACTATGAAAGAGATTTTCTAACAGAATACTAAGAATTAATTAATTAGAAGCTAATGGTTGCCTCTATGTGGACCTGCAGTTACCATTGAGCCTCGAACAAGATTGAGCTCTTATGCATCAGTAGAGAATGGATCTGCCCATTAGGGAAGGGTCAAGTCCAGTCCTTTGGATGCTATTTTGAAACTAGACAATCACTTACAAACATTTGAGCACTTTTAATTGGGATAAACCTGACCATTGGATCAGATTCATATTTTTAGTGCTATTTTATACTAATAACGTCTATTACAGTTCTAAGAAATACAAAACTACTCATGAGCTAAATAAGATCTCGAAATTACTGCTTTAGCTAGACATCTCTTTGGTTAATCTTAATAGCAGCACCTGTAAACCTCCAACCAAAGGCTTTTATGTATCATTATGGAAGGAATTTTGACCATGACGATTCGCTTTACCCTTGATACGGTTTCAAACACTACTGAACATAGTTCTTTATTCATTTGGGATGAATCTGACCATGGAGAGGAGTCACATTATAATCCACTGAGGCTACGTCGTTGAGACTATTGATAGTCATCCTCATTCAAGCTAATGTTTAGTCAAATATTTTGACCACTCTTGGCACTTTGAGGAGTGAATCCGACTATTTTGTGATTTCGGATTCGCTTCCTTAAGGCTCCTCCTCATTACACACTTATATCCTTTGAAGGATAACATTCAGCAAGCTAAACGACTGTTTATGCACTACCGTGGGGTGAATTTGACTATTAGGAAGTCAGATTCATCTACCCTGGTGCTAACTTAACATAATTCCAAACCATATAGAGACTTGCTTATTTAGGCATTTTAGAGGAGGAACCTGACCATGCAGAGGTTCAAATTCCTCAACTCTAATGCCCTTTTAACTACATACTTTGTACCCTTTTGAGGGTGAATTTCATCCATCTATACTAAATGTTTTGTGCACTATTATAGGGTGAATTTAACCATTGAAAGGTCAAATTCATCTACCTTAATGCAATTTACTTTACTAATTGACTAAGAAACAAACACAAAGATGAAATCTGCTACAAAATACATTCTGATTTCAGGGATATAGACATACATATTCAGATTATATTATCAACATATTAATCAGTCCTACTTTCAGATTTCATACCAGATTAGAGAGAGAGAAAAAAATTAACAAAAATTCAGCTATCGAAGGACACAAATTCAAGCAAAGAGGAATATAAAATTCACATTTTTGAGTCTTTCAATAATATCAACAGTTACATACCGTTTGAAGAGAAAATCAGCCCAAAAATCCGACCAAATAAAGGTCAGGTAAAAACAATACATCAAATAAAGAGGGAAGATCAGCAGCAACCAAAAGACTAACCAGAAAACCAGTAGCAGTAGTAGAAAAATCTGCCCTAGAGTTCGGGAGTGTATGCAAGAAATCTTTGAGAATCAGATCACCAAACAAACAAGAGCCATTTTCATAAGTTTGGAAATGATTTTTAGTGAGCAAGGATAGTAAGTTCAATCCTCAGAAAAAGAAATTTCAGAATATGAGATAGTGCTTCCTCAGTGTAAAAATTTCAATCTGTAAAAAGAAGTTTTTTTGTCCAAAAAAAAGGGTCCAGAATATGTAAAAAGATAGTCTATTTATAGGGAGCTCAAGGATGGGATATGCTTTGGCATATTCCTCATTCAAGAGCTGGAAAATAGTACAAAATAGTGCATAGGGCAGCTGTCAACCTTATCTTTGGGACATCTGCCCCTATTCTAGAACCTTCTTCTTTAGAAAATACCCTTTTACCTTTAAAATCTGATTTCCTAAACTGAGTTACCTAATGTACCCCTTGGAGTCCCTGAATTTACCATTGGGTAATCAGGGGTACTCACTTGGGTTATTATTTAACTCTACTTACTTAACCCTAGTCAGGTTCCTTAGTTAACTAGGACTGATAAGTATTATTAGCTTGATGCTAGTTTACTTGGCTTAATTAAGACTAATATTAATTCTTTACGCTTAGGTTAGTTGACTTGTGTTAATCAAGTTGACCTAGTTGATTATCTTAATTAGTACTTAGGACTTAAACTGATTGTTTAAGATGTTAATAACCTAGGTTGATTCTATTAAACAAGTATCCTTTGAAAACATTGTCATTAGTTAAGTTGAATCATGAAGTCAGGATTAAACCAAATTAACCCATGACCAAACACCGGTACAGGGTTAACTAACCTCTTAATTAATTAAGTAGTTAAATAACTAACTCAATTTCAAGAATAATCAATTATCTATGAGACAATTAATCACGAGGCAAACATACTTAACGAAACATCCATGAATTAGTAAGACCATATACTCCTGATTTTAATACTGACAATCAAATAAGAACAAGTATCCCATATTGGCAGCATGCATCAAAGAAGACAGTTATCTAAATGACAACCCTAGATTTTCATTTAAGGAACCCTAATTGCTAATCATCAATCAAAACGGCTTGTCACAACATTTAACAGCAAATAATCATGAAGTAATGGAGAGGATACATAATCTACACCTAATGGTATCAAACAATTAAAGGCAGATTATAGAAAAGAAAGAGGCAACATAGAACTACAATACATGGTTTCAAGTTTCATGGTTCTCTTAGTCACATAATCAATCAGGGACTGGAGTACAATAGCTAAACAAAGAGCAACAAGCGAAGATAAATAAAAAAGAAGCTAACTAAACTAAAACAATCTGAAAATAGTGATTAACATGAAATTTCGGTTTTAATAACATGTAAAACAGTAAGGAAGGAAGAAGAATACCCGTTTAAAGGTTTTGGCCGGAAAAATAAGAGGTCACCGGACCTTGGCCGGACTCCGGAGGGTTTGAAAATGACTCAAACCCACATAAATCAATAGCCCTCGATGAGAGCTATCGGTTCATGTAGGTGAGAGCCATTAGACATCTTTGAATTGGCCGGATATGGACTTTTAAGTTTTTCAGTATTCTAGATCTAAATTTCAAAGATTTTGGTTGGATTTTTGGGGGGTTAAGGGTGAGGAGAGGGTTGTAGGGTGAATGTTTAGGGGGGTTTGGAGGTCGTCCGCCACCGGTAGGCGATTTTCGGTGGGCGGAGCAAGGTGGGAATCCTAGGTCGGCTAGGGTTTGGTTATACAGAAGAGAGAGAGACGGATGAGAGACATGGTATGTGGGTGTTAGACTTCTAAATGACTGGGGGGGGGGGTGAACGTTTGGACATTTAAATAGCTAGGCTTTGGGGGGGTTCCCAGCCGTTAGATCTTAGAAGATCAACGGTTGGGATTTGCTAAAGCCTAAACGGGGTCGTTTTGGGTACTGGGGCCGGGCCGGCCGGGTATTGGGCTGGGTACGTTTAGGTGGTGTAAATAAAGAATTGGGCCTGAGTCCTTCTTGGCCCAGGTCCGATTTTTAACATTCTAAGCCTAATTCCAAACTAATTAATCTAATTAAAATCAAACCTAATTAAATTTAAAAGATACAATAATTAATTTCGTCTTTATTTTGTCTAAATATAGATTAATTAGGAATAAAATAATTAATTCAATACTCCTAACTAAATTTATAGTTTTGTCAGATAAAAAATGATTAATTTTAGCAATCAGTTATCAAAATTAAGTTACCTCAAATAATCAACATTTGTTTGTTACTTAATTCAATTATTTATAAATAAATTCATAATTCTTTGATAATCGACGCACCTAATTATGCGATTTAAAATTATTTTAAAAGAACGAATTATAAATATGCGATGCAAAACAATTCACAATTAGCACTAAAATTCAACCAAACCCATAAGATTAATTTACTAATCTAATTTTGTAGGAGTATTTAGTAGGTGAAAAATTACATGCTCACAATGAGAACTGCTAAACAGACCATGAAACTATGATAAACCAGCATAAGACTCCTCTGAAAACCAATTTTTACAGTAAACAAACAAATAACATTCAGAGATATCAACAAAACAATAAGATTCAGACCCCAACAAAATAATAAGATTCAACACTTGAAACCTTGATGGGTTAAATTCGAATTCTTACCAGATATATTAACACTACACATCAATTACGGAAGGGTCTTTTCCATTTCTGGCTAAATTTGAAGAAAAAAATTAAAATAATGAGTCGTGCGATAAATATAATCATACCAACAACACTTATATACAACAAATATAGTAACAACATTATTACCTTATTCAAGCTGCTCGATTTTATCAAGATCTTCCTCAACACTAACAGGTTATTTTAATTTTTCATTTCGAAGCCAATCTTGAAGACACACTAGATCTTGCACCAATTTAGGAGTTAATGAACTCCTAAATGAATCAAGAAGACGTCCTCCCGTACTAAACTCACATTCAGATGCCACACTTGAAACCGAAACAACTAATATATCACGAGCCATCTCCGCGAGAATAGGAAATCTAGCTGAGTTCAATTTCCACCAAAGAAGAACATTAAATTCTTTAGTGTCATCCTCAGTTTCTTCACCTAAATATTTATCTAACTCTGTTCTAATATCAACACCTCCACTCCCACTTTTATATTTTTTATATCTTGCATGAGTGATTCTAAAAGTCCTATATTTTGGGTGATTCCTTGACTGCCAGAAAGCCCAGAAGTCAAAGTGTCCAATGAAGAACAATTTGAAGATGAAGCAAGCACAACACCTTTTGAGCTGGACTTTACATACTCACTAAATAATGAAGTCATGTACTTCGTCACTTCTGCTTGTATAGTTGCCCCCGGATCTGTACCAAACATCTTTACAAGTGCATAGCCAACTGATTCGATCTTGTAACGTGGATCCAAAATACATGAGAGAAAAATTATCTTGTTCATTTTTCCTGGATCACCCCAATACTTATCAAACTTTTCTTTCATATTCTTTGCCATTTCACTTAAAAATATATCCTCATTTGCTATTAATTGCTTCAAATAAATAGCAACTGCGCAAATTTCAAAAAATGAATATTCGATGTAACATAACGTGATCCACATGTCTTCAAATTAAGAAGAAGGAAGATTTCAAGAAACTTTGTAATTATTTTTACATTCTCCAAATCACTACTCAAAAGTTCACCTTTAGGAATTCCAACATCCATATAAGAATGCTCAAGATAATGTCTCAAGCCAATTTCACTAGAAGCATAATGTGAAAATGCACTTTCAAATTCAACAGCCCTGCAACATCAAGTAGGTAGAATTCCACCTAGTTGGAACATCTAAGCATAAAGTTTTTTTACAATTGAGTTGTTCATCATCAAAACATTCTTGAAACCTCTTCAACCTCGCAGGAGACTGCCTAACATATCTCACTGCATGCCTAACACGTTCAATAGACACTGAAGATTCTTTTAAACCATCCTGGACCACAAGATTCATGATGTGAGCCANTCTCGCAGAAGATTGCCTAACATATCTCACTGCATGCCTAACACGTTCAATAGACACTGAAGATTCTTTTAAACCATCATGTACCACTATATTCATGATGTGAGCCATACATCTCACATGAAGGTGAGTACCATTCATCAAATTAGTTCCCATTTTTGTTAATTGCTTAGACAATTCTTTTACTGTCACATCATTTGAGCTTGCATTATCAACTATGAAAGTGAAGATCTTATTTATCCCCACTCACATAAGCACCTACCAATACCATTTTCCATATCCTTGCCTTTATGACTAACAATAGGACAAAAATTAATTATTCGCCTATGCATATTCCATTCACTATTAATCCAATGGGCAATGATACACATGTAACTGATTCTTTGTATAGAAGTCCAGGTATCAGTGGTAATACATACTCTTTGTTTTGTTTCTATAAAAACCTCTTCAACTTTTGCTTTTCTTCATTAACAGATCAAAACAATCCCTAGTTACATTACTACGGGAAGGGATCCGAAAATAAGGTTGCTCCACTTACATAAAGTCTCTAAAACCTTCTTTCTCAACAAAGCTAAAAGGAATCTCATCAACTATTACCATAAGACATACCACCTTCCTACATTCTTTTTGATCAAATTTCCAAGTAACAACAACTACGTCACCCTGACTACCCCCCATGAGCAGATTGAAAGCCTAAATTTGATTTATTTTAGCAACAATAGCAGGGCATTTAGGACACTTAAGAATATGAGAAAGAAGTGTCGACGTACCGTCTTTGGTCTTAAATACATGCTCAATAAAGCAATAGTTACATTTTACTTTTGTACTCCCTTCAGAAGTAATAATTTCTGTAAAATGATCCCACACAACATACCCTTTTCTCCTTTTTTTGTTATATTTGACTCCGTTGTTTGAGCTTGACTTATTGCATTTGAATTAGAAGCCCCACTTTCACCCATCATCACCTTATCACTTTGTATATTTTCAGCCATGTATGAGTCACTGCAACAAGAAAAGAAAAGGAATGAGAATAAAGATATCAAGTTGTAATAGACCATAACTTAAAGAGCAAAAATACCAAATCAGAAGCACAAATGATAAGCCTGCCACCAATTTGAATCAAGAAATTCTAGATTTGTAACTTTCACACCCAACCAAAAGGAACTCTATGTTGAAACACACTCAGCCAAGAAAGCATCAAACATATAATATACAATGACTATCAATAGGAGAAGAACAGACAAAATAAAAGAGTCTTCTCTGTTAAAATACCAGAGAAAAAAAAATCATTTTTAAAATACCACAGAGTAAATCAGTTTTATCACATCAAATTCATCCAACCAATCCACCCAAAAAAAAAAATCCAATGACGAAAATTCCACTATTCTGCTCATCCCTTGTTCTTCTTATTCTTCTTGCAACTTCAATTAGTCCTTCCCAAGGAAATCAAAATTCTCTTGAATGTCTTAAAACTAATTCAAACCCTTATCATCCAATCTCCTCACTAGTACATTACCCAAATAACTCTTCAATTCCATCTGTTTTACAATCTTACATAAGAAACCTAAGGTTTAACGAGTCAACAACAAGAAAACCTCTATTTATACTCACTGCTTTACATGAATCCTACATTCAAGCCTCTGTTCATACCTCTTTGACTTCTGCTCTGGCTATGGTGAGAGGGAGAGGCGAGACGGCGAGAGGGAGACCGGAGACGGCGAGTCACAAGATAGAGTGCCGGAAGTCGACGAAGACTGCTGGTAGTTGCTGGTTTGGGCGTTAGGGTTTCTGTCTTTTTGATTATTTAGATTTTAGGAATTAGGCTTAGGCGTTACGACTTAAGCATTAGATTCTTAGAGAGTAGAGTTAGAGTACTGGAACTATGGAAGTGGAAGGGTTTTTGTCTTTTTGATATTTAATATATATATATATATATATATATATATATATATTTCTTAATGGATTAACGGATTATCCGTTAAGAAAATTGAATAGTCCGCCCCCAAACCAATAAGCCGTTAATAAAAAAAATTAATTTGTTCCCTATCCGTTAAAACGTTAACCTGATACCAGTAAGCCATTAAGCTTCGGTTTGGTTTGATATTCAGTTTGGAATCGGTTTTGAACACCCCTACTTAGAAGCAAGTAAAATTGGCACTCTCACATAACTACATTTGGGAAAAATAGAGTGGTACCTCCTAGCAGGAAGGAGCAATGAAGCTTTTTGGAATTATATTTTATCAACAGTTTCTCTGGTATTTGGCTTTAATGCATTGCAGGAAAAACAAATTAAGAACTACTTTTGTAAGACAAATTTAAGATAGTATTTGTTTACCCATAAAACAGTACAGTTGAATTATGCGTGGTTTATAGATAAGTGAATTAATTTGATCCTAAAATAATAGATGAATTAGCCAAAAAAATGTAATACTTAGCCTTGAGATGGAGATAAAATAGCAGAAATAGTAATTCCAGGAGCAGGCTTTTGGGGACAATAGCAACGATATCAGTAAACAAGAAGATACAAATTATATTGAGCTTTGAATAGATTATAACGTGTATTTCCCAGAAAATTTGTATCGTTTACAATGATAATATAGCTCACTATTTATAGCTGCACCTAGGGAACAAGGTCCTAGGATCAAGCCCCACTTTAATATCAAATATGAGGGCTATTGAAGAATGCGTAACGAAAGGCAGTGGATGCCATATTTCTTGTAACGGGCCGTGTACTTAATGTTGTAAAATATTCCTCATTAAATGCTATTAGGTGGCAGGTATTTATTTCATCTTCATGAGTATAATTTTCTCCGGTAACAGAATGGATTATTGTCTTCGGATTCAACTATCTCCCGTCTTTGGCTCCATTTGTCACTTACTCATGCAGTCATTTAATATAAACATATTTTACCCTATACAGATAGCCCCCCTGCTTTCCGGTGGCATAACTTTGTGTCACAGGGAAGTTGGCAGAAACTCCTTCTTTGGCGGAAAATTCACTGACCCCCTCTAAAAAGTTTCTGACAGTTGATTAAAAGCACGTCTCTCCGCATTTAATGCCCCGACACGCGTAATCACACGATTTAGTATCTCTTTTGTCGGTTATCGAGGTAATTGAGGCCACGATTTTAGCCGCATATATCTTTACTTATACGCATCAATCTCTTTCATTTACACTTAATAATGCTATAAATTTTCTCAAACTTTCTTTACTCAACTCATACTTCGTCTTTAATCTTTCTTTTGATTTTTTCTTTGAGAGAAAACCCTCCTTCTGATTAAAAAAAATGGCCTCTTCTTCCAGAAACCCTAATTCTTCAAAGAACAAAGGTAAAGCTGATGATGCTGCTCCCCTTACGGTGAGTACCATCATCCCAAAGAGTCTAGTTACAACCAAAGATTTTGAAGAGAAGTATCCTTTTGCTCATCCACGTACGTGGGCTGTTAGCGTATACCCTTCCTCCATCCATCCTTCCAGTATACTTGTAGTGAAGGAAGACTACCACTGTCAAGATTTAGACATTATCGCTCCCGACCTGGCGGAGAAGATAACCTTACCCAAGAAGGGTTTTACATATTTTTACACGTATCCTTTCACTTTGGGATGTTTTATTTGAGGGGAAAGATTGACTCCGTCATCGTGGAGTTCTGTCTCCGCTATCAGGTGTTCTTGGCACAAGTAAGTCCTTTTTTTTGAAGGACAATCGCTTGTCTTCGACGCCTGTGCCAGGTGACAGGAGAAGAGCTATCCCTAGCTCGAGTGATGAACCTCTATTCCCCCAAGATATTCCGCGTGGGGACGATAAATTTCATCAAGCGTGGCCACCATGCACTGCTATCCAACATGGATGATGACAATGATCGTGGGTGTATGGAATATTTCGTTTCAGTCGCCACCAGTGACATCATCCCGGCCACGACTCCAGCCTTTCCAGAATTATGGAACCACACTCGTAAGTCTACCATTAATTTTTTCTTCTTTTAAATATCTTTCCACATTGTTATTGAACAATGGCCTTCTTCTTTTACTTATTTCAGCGACTCATTGGGTTCTGCCTATGATTGAGGTCTTGGACCAATGGGTCCAGAAAATTTGGACGCCCGAAACTCGCACGTGGAAAGAACTGTCCCTTAAATACGAGTGGAAGGCCAAAAATCATGGTAAGTCGAACTCATCTTGTTTTTAACTTTTCATATTAGGGAGTTATTTGAACCTTCTCTCCTATTGAATTCAAGCCTACCCTAGGGCTCAGTTGTCGTCCCCGAGGAGGACGTTTTGGCTAATCCTGCTGATGCGGTGAGGCTACTGCAGGAGGCTTTTACACAGACAGGTGTCTCCGGCCTGCTTCTTGTTCCAGTTCTTCTTATAGGAGTCCTCGGTCAGAGTACAAACAACCAAAGAGAAGATGTACCTCCGCGGTCGGGGGAAAGAATAAGAGGGGCAAAGAATACCGCTCCCAATTCATCTATGGAAGTTGTGGTGGCGAGCACCCTGCCAGAACTAGCCATAGAAATCATGATGATTAATGATGATGGGGAAGCCAGCGAGGATGGAGATTCTTTACATAGAAGACGACGACCTTCCTCAGCTCAAAAGAATACTCATTCTGTTGAGTTAGTTACACTAACCGAGGACGATGTCTCGATGCTTTGATGGGAGTTTGAGATAGTGGAAAATACCAACTCCCATATTCAGATCCTAGTCGTTGTGACTGGTACAGTGAGGCTGAGTACTAGGTCCCTGCCATCTTCGATTGACGGGCAACCAACAACCAGCACTGCACTTGCCGCAACCACTTCTCATCCTTCAACTCCATCAGCTTCATCTCCTTCCACCAACTCTTTCTTTACCACCAACAACCGCTACACTAACTCCACAAGATGCAACTGTCCGAGAAGAGGATGTTCCTCTCCCCCAGTCCCCAGTTCATAGGAACTTGGGGCAAATTTATGCCGCCCCTTCAGAAGATCTGCAAAGGAGGAGAAGCGTTACTCTCTCAGTCTCTACCGGATGCAATCAATTGTCGTGGCCGGTGGAACTTCCTAACTATCTGAACCCTTTGGCTTCATAAAAAGATAGGGAAAAAATACAAGCTCTATCGGTAGAGTGTTTTTTGAACAATGCTATGCACAACACCGCAACGGTATATTCTTCACTTCCTTCATTATCTCTTCTATCTTTGATATAATAGTATTTTAATTTTCCTTTTTTTTTGTAGGCCAATTTGTTTGATTCTGAGGGCCTCCAAAGGTTGATCCGAGATAAGGAGGAACTTACCTTCAAGCGAGATCAACTTTTTTCCGAGCGGGATGAAACTACTGCTCGCCTCTCAAAACTGGAAGCTAAAGCTGCTGAGGTTGTTGTGTTGGAGGCTCGGTTGCAGCAAAGCGAGAAAGAAGTAGAGACCCTTAGCCCAGAGATCGCCCCGTTGAGGGTTAAATTTGAAGAGGCTAGGGCCACATGGGCTGAATTCCATAGTGTCGTTCTTCCTGCATCCGATCGCGAGGCTGCCTCCGCTGAAAGATTGAAAGAATTTAGAGGCGGCCTTGAACTCCAAAAATAAAGAGATTGTTGTTGTTGGGGTGAAATATTCCCAATTGGAGGAAAAGTATAAGAAGACCATTGAGCATAATTGACTTTTCAACCCTACTAACCGTGATCTAGATATCAGCCTCCGGTCCGTTAGATCCGCGTGTGAAAATCTTTCTGCCGAGGTTGACCAACTTAAAGAAGAACGCAAGCGCCGAACGACTTCCCTCGTTGTTGAAAAAACATATAATATGTAGGACATAAGGAGAAAAACCTTGGAAGAGGCTACAGTGGGTGTTATTTACTTTGATTCCGAAATCGCTAAAGTGTGTGGGCCCGATTCAACTACTAAAAAGGGTCTTCCGTCCAGGACTAATGCTACCGATTCTTCTGGTTCCGGTTCTGAATTCTTGAAAACTGAAGAGGAGTTAGAAGGCGATGATGTTGAAGGTAAAAATGATGAGGCCAAGACATTGAGCCGGCGACAGGGATCTACACACTTATCCTGAGGGCGCAGATGTTTCTCTTTGTCCGGGTTTCGAAGATGCACCAACTTAGATTTTGATTTCTTTTTCCAACTTATGGTGATCTTAAAGAGGACGTCTCCTATTAATTATAGAACTAGCATTTGAAGTACTTGTTTAACCTTCAAATGACAAAATCAATTCATCGTTCAGATAAGAAACAAGATAGAAATAAAAGGACTTTGCTTTACTCCTTCCATTTTCAAAAGTACATAAGCATTCCTTCTGGTAAAAAAATTACCATTTCCTGTGGCTAACTTGTACAACTTGTTTCTACGGGGTTGGCCACGCAGTCCCCGGTCCCAATAATACATTTATGCTTTTTATTCCAGTCAAAGAGGAAATAGTTGTTGTCATATCCTCCTATCATTCCCCTAGTGTTTGAATGCGAAGAATGTGAATTTGAACCATGGAAGTTTAACACCTTCGAGGATTCCACTAATGAATTGCTGGATAATCTTCAATTCGGTATCAAACTTCATTTTCCCTTAGGAATTTATGTTATCGATCCAAAAGCTATCTAACAATCCCCTAATGAATTTCACTTATGAACGGTCGGGTAATCTTTGTTCGATAGCAAACTTAACTTCCCGGTGAGAACTGTGCTACCGACCAAAAGATTATCTAACCGCTCCAGAATGGTTCTTCGCTTGTGTGCCTTGTTATTAAAAGGTCTTATTGTTGTTGTTGAAACGTCCTTTGTAGTATGATTTTCGTTGCTGCCTTGTTAAAAACCTTTCTAGAAAATCCCAATTGGGACAAAAACTGGACGAAGGGAAAAAAAGTGCAACACATACTTTCAATACAGGTGATGTTAATCATCAATGGTATCTCTTGAGTGTTCCACATACCAGTTGCTTGGCAACTTTTCTCCATCTTGATTCTCCAACTCGTATGATCCTTTCCCGGTGACAGTTGAAACCCGATAAGGGCCTTCCCATGTTGGACCTAGCTTCCCTACATTGAGTTCCCGAGTGTTTTGAGCTACTTTCCTTAAAACCAAGTCTCCCACTTTGAAATAACGGAGGTTGGCTCTTCGATTGTAATATATTCTATTCTTTGGTTTTGAGCTTTCATCCTTATATGCGCCAAGTCCCTGTGTTCATCAAGAAACTCTAAATTGGCCAACATTTCTTCATTATTTGCCTCTTCATTTGCCTAGAAGTATCTCAAGGTAGGATCCCCTACTTCCACCGGGATCACGGCTTCTGCTCCGTATACAAGGGAAAAAGAAGTCTCTCCCGTGCTCGATTTGGCCATTATTCAGTATGCTCATAACACACTGGGCAACTCCTCGGGCCATTTGACTTTAGCTGCTTCCAATCTCTTTTTGAGATTTTGTATAATCACCTTTTTCATTGATTCTGCTTGACCATTTGCGCTCGGATGATAGGGAGAAGATGTGATCCTTTTGATTTTCAAGTCTTCAAGGAACTTCGTGACCTTTGCACCTATAAATTATGGCCGATTATCGCATGCTATCTCTTTTGGTATCTCAAATCTGCAAATTATGTTCTCCCACAAAAAATCCGCCCTTCACGTTCGCCGATCTTCTAATAAGGACCTATTTCAACCCACTTAGAAAAATTGTTAGTTAGAAAAAAAAACCTTACCTTACCAGGGGCCGGAGGTAGTGGTCCGGCGATATCCATTCCCACTTCATGAACGACAATGGAGACAAAACTGAGTGCAATGGTTCTGCTGGTTGATGTACCAACTGTGCGCAGCATTGGCACTTATTGCATTTTTGAACAAAAGCTTTGGCATCTTGTTCCATTCGGGGTCAATAGTATCATTCCCTTACAAATTTTAGCATTAAGGAACCTACGCTCGCATGATTTCCACGGATCTGTTCGTGGACTTCTCGCATAACATAATTAGCTTCGGAGGCTCCCAAACATTACGCTAGTGGGCCTTGGAAAGATTTCCTGTACAATTACCCTCCTTTGAAACTATATCGCGCTGCTTTAGTGCGCAACGCTCGAGATGCCTTGGGATCTTCAGGAAAATTTCCATGCTCGAGGTAATCAATGATCTCATTCCTCCAATCCCAGACCAAATTATTCGCATTTACCTCGTAGTAGTTATTTGCGTCCACAACGGGGTGCCTAAGCTATACGATCGTACCGGAGTCCAATCCCTTCATTTCCATTGATGAGCCAAGTCTAGCTAATGCGTCTGCTTATGCATTTTCTTCCCTCGAGGTACACGTAATTGACCGTTCCCGGAACCGAGCAAGTAGAGCCTGAACCTTCACTATGTATTGTTGTATGCATTCCTCTTTGGCTTCGAAAATCCTGTAAGCCTGATTTATCACCAGCTGGGAGTCACATTCCATTTTATGACCTCGAAATCTAGTCCAAAGGCCAATTCGAGCCCTGCAATCAAAGCTACATACTCCGCTTCATTGTTAGTCAGAGGAACCGTTCTTATGACCTGCCTTAGGGTTTCTCCCGAAGGTGTGGTTAATACTCTACCGAGCCTGGACCTTTTTATGTTGGAAGCTCCGTCCGTAAATAGGATCCAAAATCCTGATGTCGATTCTGACACCATCAATGCTTCTTTAGTTGCTAAAGGTAGCAATCCCGTATTGAAATCGGCCACAAAGTCGGCCAAAACTTATGACTTAATCGCAGTCCTAGGTTTATATTCTATGTCAAATTCACTCATTTTGACGGCCCATTTGGTCATCCTACCCAAAATTTTGGGTTTATAAAGGATATTCTGCAGGGGAAAGGTGGTCACCGCAGCTATCGGGTGACATTTAAAATAAGGCCTTAGCTTCCGAGCGGAGACTATGAGGGATAAGGCCAACTTCTCCAAATTTGGGTAGTACGTTTCTTCTCCTGTTAAAATTCTACTAACGTAATAAATGGTAGATTGCGTACCTTCGTCGCCACGGACTAAAATGGTGTTTACCGCCACCTCCGAGACTGCTAGGTAGATTAACTGTTTCTCGCCTTCCTCCAGCTTTGATAATAACGGAGGATTTGACAAGTACCTTTTCAAATCCCTCAAAGCATGCTGACATTTAGGGTTACATTCGAAGTTGTTCTTATTTTTGAGTAACGAGAAGAAATGATGGCATTTCTTTAAAGACCATGAAATGAACTTGCTCAAAGTGGCCAACCTCCCCTTGAGCCTTTGAACCTCTTTTACGCTTTATAGCTAGTCCAGGATATCTTCGATGGCTTTGATTTTATCGGGGTTAACCTCAATCCCCCTTTGTCACAACAGGAATCCCAGGAACTTGCTGAAGCTGACCTCGAACGCACACTTCTCGGGTTTAAGCTTCATGTTATGCTTCCTTAGGATGTCAAAATTTTCTTGCAAGTGTTTAACATGATCACCTGCGTTCAAAGACTTAAAAAGCATATCGTCTATATAGACTTACATGGTTTTCCCTATTTGTTTTTTAAACATTTTGTTTACGAGCCGCTGGTAAGTGGCTCCGGCGTTCTTTAGCCCGAAGGGCATCTTATTCTAGCAATATGTGTCGTGATTCATTATGAACAACATTATTTTCCTGATCCTCCGGATTCGTCTTAATTTGGTTGTACCCAGAGTAAGAATCGAGGAAACTCATTAACTCATGCACGACCGTTGCATCAATCATTTAATCAATGTTCGACAATGGGAGCGATTCCTTTGGGCACGCCTTATTTAAGTCTTTATAGTCTACACACATGCAAAATTTATTATTCTTCTTTGGAACTACTACTACGTTAGTTAGCTAGTCTGGATACTTTTCCTCTCGGATAACCGATATTAGGTAGGCGAGTTACCTCTTCTTTGACGAATTTGTTTCTGGCCTCGGTAATAAGACATATTTTCTATCTTACCTGAGGAATGCTGGGATCCAAGCTTAGTTTGTGTACGGCCACTTCCAGCGATATACCTGTCATATTCGCATGCGACCACGCAAAAGAATCGACAATAAATTTAAGAAATTCAATAAATCCATACCTTAGTTCGGAGTGTAGTCCTGTCCACAAATGGAGTTTCTTCTCAAAGGACTTTTTGAATAATGTGACTTGCTCAAGCTCTTGTGCTGTGGATTTTATTGCGTTCGTCTCTTCTGCTACCTAGAAATACCCTAGCACTTGATAAGATTCTGGCGCCTCTCTCTGGTTGACCTCGCTTGACTAGGGAGCAGGCTTCATTTCCTGTAAATGCTATACGACATTCTCCTTCCCTTTGCTACTGGAGATCGAAATTGCATTCATCTCCCATGTCGTCGGTTGGTCACCTCTTATTTGTTTAATTCCCATGGGAGTTGGGAATTTCAGCAACTGGTGATATGTCGATGGCACAACCTTCATCTCGTGCAACTATAGTCTTTCCAAGATAATATTGTAACCCATATTACCACCCACCACCTCAAAAACGATCGTCTTCATCACCCCTTTGGCATTCGTGGGCAGCAGTATTTCTCCCCGGGTTGTTACGCTTGCTAGGTTAAACTCGGCGAGGAGTTTTGTGGCCGGAATAATGCTTCCGGTAAGCTTGGCTTGCTCTAATACCCTCCATTGTATAATATTGTCTGAAGTCCCTGGATCCACCAGAACATGTTTGATTTTAAAATCTAATACATTTAAAGAGATTACCAATGTGTTGGTCTGCAATAGCGACAATCCATCTATGTCCTCCTCCGTGAAAGTGATGTCGTGTTGAGCGACTTCCTCAAGTCTCTTGCTGTAGGTTACTGACAAATTCATCTTTTTCGCCGTCGAGAAGGTAACCCCATTAATCTCGTTGCCCCCGAAAATCATGTTGATCGTCAGGCGCGAGGGATCTTCTCCTAATTTTGAGGGCTCCGTGTTGTCACGATTGCGACCGTAATTGTTTTTAGCTCGGTCACTTAACAATTTCCTGAGATGGCCATTTTTCAGCAGTGTCACAACCTCTTCGCGCAGATGCCAGTAGTCCCCAGTTCGATGACCATTCGTCCCGTGGTATTCGCACCACAAATTAGTGTTACTCATAGCCGATTCCAACTCTACTACACTGACGTTGTAGTTATATTTTGAAAGTCTGGGGTAAGAAGGATCTCGAGAACCTGACGTTTCTTTGTCCTGTAATGACCTGTTGTTCCAGCCGCGATCAGTTCTTCTATCGGTAACGAACTTGTCTGCCGATCGAAAACCTCTGCCGCATACTTCGTCCTTTTCATAGGGCAAAAAATGATTCCTCGAAGACCATCTATCTGTGTCGAAATCGTCTTTTGATTTCTCATTATTCTTCACCCGATCCTTAACCGACACCGAAAAATCGAGCTGATCATCCTCAATCCTTATCTTTGACTCATACCGGTTGTGAACATCCGTCCAAGTTGTTGCTTGGAACTCGAGCAAACTTTCTTTCAACTTTCGAGAAGCATGGGAACTCCTCAGATTCAAACCCTTGGTGAATGCTTCAGCCGCCCATTCATCCGTAACGACCGGTAGCAACAACCTTTTCTTCTGGAACCAGATTACAAATTCCCCTAGCAACTCGGACTCTCCTTGTGCAATCTTAAAAATATCTGCCTCTTGGGCCTGTACCTTTCTTGCCCCGGCATGGGCCTTAATGAAAGAATCTACGAGGATCTCGAAGGAGTCTATGTAATGCTCGGGCAAAAGCGAATACTACATCAAGTCTCCCTTCGTGAGAGTCTCTCCGAATTTCTTTAGAAAAACTGACTGGATCTCGGGGGAGCTAAATCGTTCCCCTTCAACGCTGTAGTATAGGTGGTGATATGCTCCTGAGGATATGAATTCCCATCATATTTCGGCACGTCCTACATTTTAACCCACTTGGGGATCAATCTGGTGTTTCGCTTGGTTTGTACGGCAATTGATTGTACTTCTTTTAGTCTGGCCCCTTTGGCACTGGTGGTAAGCCAGAAATTTGGTCCAGAAAAAAATGGTACAGTTGAATTTATGCGCAGTTTGTAGACAAGTGAATTTATTTTATCCTAAAATAAAAGATGAATTAGACAAAAAAATGTAATACTTAGCCTTGAGATGAAGATTAAATAGCCGAAGTAGTAATTTCGGGAGCAGAGCTTCCGGGGACAATAGCAACGATATCACTAAACATATTGAGCTTTGAATAGAGTGTAGCATGTATTTGCCAGAAAATTCCTATCGTTTACAATGATAATAGAACTCACTATTTATAGCTGCACCTAGGGAACAAAGTCCTAAGATCAAGCCCATCTTTAATGTAAATTTTCAGGGTCATTGAAGGATGTGTAACGGCAAGCAGTGAATGCAATATTCCTTGTTCTGATCGTGTACTTAATGTTGTAGAATATTCCTCATTAAATGCAACCGAGTGACAGACATTTATTTCATCTTTATGAGTATCATTTTCTCCGGAAACAGACGGGATCGTTGCCTTTGGATTCAACTATCTTCCGTTTTCGGTTCCACCTGTCACTTTCTCATGCGATCATTTAATATAAACATATTTTACCCTGTATAATATTAGTTATATACTACAAGTTAGTCAACAATGCTCCAAATGAGCAAACGAACCCGACCCACTCGGTAGTTTGTTGCGATAAATTACACCGAATGGAACTCTTTTTAACCACCGTTAAGAATTTGATCTAGTAAAGAAAATTCTGTAAGATGGTCGCGCTGCCAGAATTTTGAAGCACAATATCAGATTTTTTCGCATATGAAAAATTCTGACATTTGTTATGCTTTGTGACAAATCTTGGTGATCACTATATGAACATTTCCAGTGATAGTCAACTTTTTGCAAATTCTGGTGATTACCATATAAAATTTTTCTGCGATGGCATATTTTTGCAAATCCCGGTGATCGCATATAAAAATTTCTGGCATTTTTTACCATGTTTTGTGGCAAATCGTTATGATAAAAAATTCTAGCAGATTGTCAAATTGCCAAATCCTAATGATTACCATATCAAAAGTTTTGGAAATTGCCAGGAGTGCTTCCTAAAATTCTAATGGAGGTTATTTTCCCCAAAATTTTCCTTATCATGATCAAAAGATCAATAGTGGCACTAAAAATTATAAAATTACATCCTTTAAAGTCGCCTTTGTTAGGGTCTATTTGAAAAGCTACCCAATAATTGGAATTGGTGTAATTATTAAGGTAGTAATTACACAACTTATGTAATTACGACGACCTATTTATTTTTCATAGTATAATTATATTGTAATTACAAATTTACTGTTTGATTACACACTTAGATTAAATTTTAGATGAAGTAATTATCAAAACTTAAATGTTAATATGATAAATATATGCCAATAAATTTTTATAAGTATAAATAATATTACATTTTGTATTTAAAGATGTATATTTTTTTCATGAATATACATTAATTAGCAATCATATATTTATAACTAATATTGTAAAAATAATTTTTATATATATCACAAATTAATAATATTGAATTTAGATACTTACAAAAACTAAAAATATACATTTTGTAAGAACATCATGGAACTCATGTTTGATAAAATAAATTAATATTTATAAATATAATGTCATAACATTATTCAAATATTTGACAAGTAAATTCTATACAATGTGAACAACATGCAATGTGAGCCAATACTACTAAAACAAGTAAATTGGAACCATGAATATAACACAATTTTAAAATTAAAAAAAAAAGAATAAAAATAGTCTAACATATGTCAAATTCCAACACAATAATAGTAAGTTCTGCTAACTAAACATTAAGAAACATAATAAGTTTATTACCACATTCAACAACGAAATTCATCTTTGATTGCATGACTCATTATTTCTAATAGTAGGAGGTGTAGTTTCAAAAATTAGAATAATAAAATAAATAAAAAATAAAAAGTAAGCAATTACATGGAATCACAAGAAGTAAAGGTAGAGAAATAAAAGATAAATAATTTACAAAAAAAAATACATTTTAAAATTTCAAAAAAAATTTAAAAAATTAAAATAATAGAAACAAAAAGTTTTAAAGAAAATAAATTAAAATAAAAACAAAAAGAAAAAAAACTAAAAAGTAACCTTGTAATTACACATTGTAATTATCACTAATTCTCACCTCGCCTTGACAATTGAAGATTGTAATTACACTTCTTAGATTACATGCAATTCCATGTTGATCAAGTAATTACTTAGCTAAATAAATATATCAAACTGTATAATTAAATTCAATTACGCCCAAATCTATTTCTAAAGCGGCTTTTCAAACATGCTCTTAAAATTTGATTGTGAAAGCCGAATACAGTATGTAGCGGAAAGTTTCAATTTAACTTGGTGTCGGTAAGCTTAGCGCCGACATGCAAGGTGTCATATATAGTACTCACTCATAAATCATCGTCAGAAAATGAGCGTAACTGGGAGTTTTGTACTGCTGACATATGCTAATGAACGCATTCATCCACAGCTGTTAGTTCAATCAATTAAAATTTCGATTTAAGTTATGCATGGTTAGAATGTTTACATTACAAGTACAATTTAGCTAATTATACAAGATAATACATATCAAGTTTATTACAAATAATTACATATTGTTATCAGTCAAAATAATTGTAACGATCCGGCCGATTGTTTCGAGAGTTATAGCTCCATTTCCTCTATTTCTGATTAATTGTGTATTATTTAGCTATATTGTATTGTATCATGTTGGTTGATTCGGGTACAGAGTGATTTCAGAGTAGTATGAGACACTTAGTCTCCTATTTAGAAGCTTAAATTGGAAAAGTCAACCGGATGTTGACTTATGTGTGAACAATCTCGGATTTGGATTCCTATGGTTCTGTTAGCTCCGTTAGGTTATTTTGGACTTACGAGCACGTCCGGAATGTAAATTGGAGGTCTGTGGTAGAATTAGGCTTGAGTTGACAAAAGTTGGAAATTTGGCGATTTTGATCGGCAGGTTCAGAATGGAATTCCGGAAGTTGGAGTAGGTTCGGAGTGTCATTTGTAACGTGTGTGCAAAATTCGAGGTCATTCGGACGTGGTTTGGTAGGTTTCAACATTGTTTGCGGAATTTGAAAGTTTAGAAGTTTTTAGGCACAAATCTGAGGGTAATTTGGTGTTTTGATATTTTGAGTGTTCTGAAGGTTCGACTAAATTCGTATATTGATATATGACTTGTAGGTGTGGTTGGTTGACGTCCCGAGGATCTCGGGTGTGTTTCGGGTGGTTAACGGATCAAGTTGGAGATTTGAGAGTTGCTGAAGTAGGTTGTTGCTGGTGTAATCGCACCTGCGAGGGAATGGCCACAGGTGCGATGTCGCAAATGCGGCTGGGGATACACATCTGCGGGCCCGCAGATGCGAGAAGGGCTCCGCAAATGCGGTTTTAGGAGGCAAAGACTGAGCCCGCATGTGCGGAAGTGCTGCGCAAGTGTGCACCCACATGTGCGAGACCTAGGGCGCAGGTGCGGAAGTTGAGGACTTAAGTGGTTCTTGCCAGTGCGGTCTCGCAGGCACGAAAATGAGGTTGTAGGTGCGAACAGCCAGAGCAGAAAGTATAAATAGCATACTTCGCAAATTTTGGTCCATTTTCCATAATTTTCAGTCGGTTTTGGAGCTTTTGGGAGTGATTTGAAGAGAGATTCAAGGGGTTCTCATTGAGATTCAGGTTATTTGAAGGACGGTTGGAGAGGAAAGGGCATCCCGGAGTAGGATTTCTACGCTGATAAGGTAAGTAACAGTTTTAAATCTGGCTTTGAGGGTATAAAACCCGGAGATTTGGTATCATGTGACTTTTTGGAGGTGCCACCCATGCTAGGTGACGGGCGTGTAGGTGTACGCCGTGAGGTATTGAGACTTGGTCCGTCCTTTAAGGCTGTGAATTCTAACAGCCTTTATTTGTTTTTATATGCATTCTTGTCTGCTAGAACTTGACTGCCTTCATATTAGAAATCTTGCTTAGGCTATATACCTGCTCATGGTAGTTATACTCACCATAGCGATGCTTGTACATGTTTACCTCAGTCTCTATTATCTTCTTGCTGATACAATGTAATACTTTGATTTGGGATGCTTTCCCCTTTTTTATTGAGAGCTGTGAGACTAGAGAGGTACATGACTGAGTGAGGCTAAGGGCCTATTTTCGAAGTATTATACCTTAGCACGTGATTTGTCTGCGCAAATTCTGATGTGATATGGTGGCACGTGAGTTGTCCGTGCGGGCCTTGATATGATATTATAGCACGTGAGTTGTCCGTATAGATTAGCGCTTGAGCTGTAGGAGCCCCTTCGGAGTCTGAACACCCCCAATGAGCTTAGGTACCTATTGAGTGTGTCCATTGAGGGCTAAGAGTTGAGTGTTGAGTCATTGAGGATTGATGATAGTGCCTGTGAGGATTTATCTACTTCATTTATTGCTGCATTTAGCTGATATTTGTCTTGCTGGAATTAGTAATTGTAAAACTGATCTTTTACTTATGTCTACTCTTAACTGTGGAAATTATCAATTGAATCAGTTTGTATAGATCGTCACTGCTACTCAATTCCCTATTTATTGTTGTTACTTGCTGAGTCGGTTATACTCATACTATACCGTGCACTACATGTGCAGATCCAAGTGTGTCTGATCACGGTGATTGTTGAGTCTAGGCCAATTTGAGATTCGGAAACTGCAAGGTAGCTGCCAGCATCTGCAGGACCTTGTTACTCCTTCTACATTTCCTTCCGTTTTGTAGTGACGTTTAGACATTTGCTGTAATAGTTTTAATTACTTAGACACTCATGACTTGGTGATACCCTGATATTTGGGGCTCGTTTTTCTGCGCTATGTTTAAAAAATTTGAGTTTAACTTTGATTTTTATGGAAATTTCTAATAGGGAAATCTTTGCTTTACTCTTATATTTAATTTGGTAGTATTTTTTGGAAGGTCGGCTTTCCTAGTACCACGATAGACGCCATCACGACAGGATTTAGAATTGGGTCGTGACAAGTTGGTATCAGAGCCTAGGTTACATAGGTCCCATGAGTCATGTGCGGGTTAGTAGAGTCTTGTGATTCGGTACAGAGACGTCTGTACTTATCTTCGAGAGGCTGCAGAACCCTTAGGGAAAAAAATTCACATTCTTGGATTCTTGTCGTGCGAATCTATTTATTCCGGTAACTAAACATTGTTGTTTCATTCTCTCACAGATGTGGAGGACTCGTGCTACGAGTTAGGAGGGTTAGCTACCAGTACCACCAGCCAGGGCCGCGAGAGGTCGAGGCTGAGGTAGAGCCCGTGGTAGGGGCAGAGACACCGACCGCACAGCAGCTGGGGCAGTACCTGCAGATCCTCTCCGATTGCTCCAGATCAGGATCAGGTCCCCATGGCAGATTTCCCAGCGAGACCAGCTCAAGAACCCCTTGTGCCTATTGTGATCCCTGGCCTTTAGGAGGCCCTAGCTTAGATCTTATCAGTATGTACTGGCCTTGCTCAGGTGGTCTCTATATCTACGGCCGCATCGACTTCTTAGGCTGGGAGAGGAACTCAGACCCCCGCCGCCTGCACACCGGAGCAGGTTGTTCAGGGACTTCAGACACCGGGGGCACCACCAGCTCAGCCGGTTGCAGCTGCCCAGGAACATGTAGTTCCTGCTATGCCTGAGGATGATCAGCGTAGGTTGGGGAGGTTTGGGAGACTCCATCCTCCACCTTTCAGTGGCACAGAGAGAGAGGATGCCCAGGATTTCTTGGATAGGTGTCAGAGGATACTCCGTGCAGTTGGTATTTTGGAGACTTGTGGGGTCTCATTCACTACTTTTAAGTTTTCTGGGGCTGCACTCCGATGGTGGGAGACTTACGAGAGGCGTAGGCCTGTTGGCGCAACACCCCTTACTTGGAAGCAGTTCTCTGTGGTCTTTTTGGAGAAGTTTGTACCTCAGTGCCGCAGAGAGGAGCTGCGTGGACAAGATCATGAGGTTTATAGATGGTCTCACCTTTCAGCTACGGTTGCTTATGACCAGAGAGAGATACCCTGGTTCTACCTTTGATGAGGTTGTCAACATTTCTCGACAGATTGAGATGGTTCGCGGTCAGGAGAGGGTTGAGAGGTAGGCCAAGAGGCCTCGTGGTCAGAGTGGATTCAGTGGTGCTCCTTCTGGGGGGTTAGTTCCAGCACGGTAGGGGTCGCCATTTCAGACAGGCCCAACAACTCGGCCATTTCACCGCGGTGCGTTATCTGGCCATGGTTCTCATAGTCATTAGCAGGGCTAGTCATCATTCAGTGACTACCAGCATAGAGTTCTCATCATGCCTCGTTTGCTCAGACATCCCCGAGTGGTTCCTTTGGACATCGGGAGCAGGAGTTTCGTCAGAGGAGGGGTTTTTCGAGTGCGGGGATTTTGGTCACATTATGAGAGAATTCCCTAGGTTATTGGGTGATACTCAATAGCGGATTACTTGGCCGATGGAGCCAACATCAGTTCCTCCGCCACCCGCCCAGTCTGCTAGGGGTGGATCCCAGCTAGTGAGGGGTGGAGCTCAGTCAACTAGGGGTCGCCCAAGAGGGAGAGGCAGATCAGGGGGTGGCCATGCCCGTTTCTATGCCCTCCCAGCCAGACAAGATGCTATTGCTTCAGATGCTGTGATTACAGGTATTGTCTCAGTCTATCATAGAGATGCCTCTGTATTATTTGACCCTGGTTCCACATATTCATATGTTTCCTCGTATTTCGCTCATTTTCTGGATATGCTTCGTGAGTCTTTAGTTTCATCTGTTCATGTATCTACTCTTGTGGGCCATACTATTGTTATGGACCGCGTATATCGGTCATGTGTGGTGACTATCGGGGGTCTGGAGACCCGAGTGGGCCTTTTGCTGCTCAGTATAGTTGATTCAATGTTATATTAGGTATGGATTGGCTATCTCCATGTCATGCTGTTCTAGATTTTCACGCTAAGACCGTGACGTTAGCGATGCCGAGATCTCCGAGGGTGGAGTGAAGTGGTTTTATAGACTATGTACCTAGTAGGATGATTTCATATTTGAAGGCTTATCGTATAGTTGAGAAGGGTTGCCTATCCTATTTGGATTTTGTGAGGGACGTTAGTGCAAAGACTCCTGCCATCAATTATGTTCCAGTAGTATGTGATTTTTTGGATGTCTTTCCTGCAGACCTGCCAGGCATGCCGCCTGACAAGGGATATTGATTTTGGTATCGATTTGGTGCCGGGCACTCAACCCTTTTCTATCCCACTGTATCATATGGCACCGGCGGAGTTGAAAGAGTTGAAAGAACAACTGCATGAACTCCTTGATAATGGGTTTATTCGGCCTAGTGTGTCATCTTGGGGTGCACTGATTCTATTTGTTAAGAATAAGGATGGTTCCATGAGGATGTGCATTGATTACAGGTAGTTGAACAAGGTCACACTCAATAACAAGTATCCTTTGCCTCGTATTGATGATTTATTTGACCAGCTTAAGTGTAACGACCCGACCAGTCATTTTGTGCTCTAGCACGTCGTTCAGCGGTTCGAAGTCGTGAGCAGCTTCGTTTCAGGTATTATGACCCGTGGGCGTGGTCGGAATTGAATTCCAGGAAGTTTAGAATTGATTTGGAAAGAAAATTTCTCATTTCAGAAGCCTTAAGTTGAAGAAATCAACTAAGATTGGAATTTTGAGTAAACGATCTCCGAATAAGGATTTGAAGGTTCCAGCAGGTTCGTATGATGATTTTGGACTTAAGTGTATGTCCGGATCGGGTTTTGGATAACCCGGGAGCGTTTCTGCTGATATTATGAAACTTAACATTTTAGAAGGATTTCATGAATTTGGGCTTGAAGTGCATATCAGTTAGGTTGATGTCCGTTTGGGATTCTGAGTCCAGGAATAGCTCCGTATGGTGATTTTGAAATTGGGAGCGCGATCAGAAGTGAATTTGGATGTCCGTAGGTCATTTTGGAGTCATTTGGCTAAAGATAGGAATTTGAATATTTTTGGGAAATCCGGCCGGAAATGGAAGTTTTGATATCGAGGTTGGAATGCGATACCGGATGTTAGAGAAGGTCGGTAATGTTTAATATGACTTGTGCGCAAATTTTGAGGTCAATCGGACGTGATTTGATTGGTTTCGGCATCAGATGTAGAAATTTGAAATTCTAAGTTCTTAAAGAGTTGGTTTTGGGTGAGATTCATGATTTCGGCGTTGTTTGATGTGATTTTAGGGATCGAGCAAGTCCGTGTCATGTTTTGGGACAGGCTGGTATAATTGGACGGGGTCCCGGGGGCCTCGGGTGGATTCCGGGTGGTTAACGGATCAAAAGTCAAAGTTGGAAAAGGGCTGAAGCTGCTGTCATCTGGTGTAACCGCACCTGCGAGGATTTGGCCGCAGGTGCAGACAGTAGGGCGCAGGTGCGATTTGGGATGAAGTTGAGGAAAACTGTAGGTGCGGGAGATTTTGTCGCCCCTGCGAGATCGCAGGTGCGGAGGAAGGACCGCAGGTGCGGAAATCGACCTGAGAAGAATGTTTTAAAACGAGAATTTGGGGTTCATTGTCTTCATTTTTCATGGGTTAGGTGATTTTTGGAGAGTCTTTCAAGGGATATTTCACCAAGCATCAAGAGGTAAGTGATTCCTTCTCATTTCCAAGTTGAATACAAGATTGACGCATGATTTGATATGGGAAATTGGGGGTTTTGAAGAAAAACCTAGAAAGTGAAAATTTGGATTTTTGGCCACGAATTAAGCATGAATATTTGAGTTAGTAAGGATATGGGTAGAATGTATCTTCGAGAAATTTTGAAATCCGGGCATGTGGGCCCGAGGGCATTTTGGTCATTACTCTGAGCGGGGTTGGGAAAGTATATAATCTGAATTTGTTGTGAGTATTAGGATGAATTTCATTACTTTGTCATTTATGTGGTAGTTTCGGAGCGTTATGCGTCCGTTAGAGTCATCGGAAGGGCTTGGAAGTCAGTATTGGAATTTTGGAGCGAGGTAAGTCTCCTTTCTAACTTTTTGACGAGGAATCGTCCCCCTAGGTGAACTAAATCAGTATATGCTATTATTCGGGGGCTACGTACGCACGAGGTAACGGGAGTCCGTGCGTAGACACTATTATGCCATGTCCTGGTAGCCTAAGACCCACCAACATGCTTTATGTGTGTACCTGTAACCCTGCCTGTAATACTAAACCGCTGATATGACCTGAACGTAATTGAATGTTTAAAAGAAAGCTAGAGTTCATATTTTTAACCTTTTAAAAAGATAATTGTTCCGCTGCGAATATATGTGTACCTGGACTGGGTTGTATCATGGAGTATCACTAAACTTGACAAATGAGTTTCAAAAACAAAGATTTCAAAACCTATATTTCATGTTTCTTTTAATAAAGATTTTACCACTTTCCTGAGAAAAAACTATTTTATTGATAAAATACGAATTTACTATATGGATATGTGTAAATTTTGGTGCCTAAGTCTCTTGAATGATTCGCGAGCAGGAGGACCCTGTATTTGTGTATGTATTCATATGAGCACCTGAGTCGTATGTATAATTTGCGAGCAGGCTAGCCGTATTATGTTAACCACGTCGCATGATCGATTCGCGAGCGGGGCAGATAGATGCATCTATGGTTCGAGCCGGTTGACCCCTCGGCAGTGCACAATTTACTATTGTTGGGCCACGCCGTTAGACCCTCGGCATTGCCTGCGCATGATATTTTTTGCGTAGTTTCTATGATATTTGCCTGATTACTGGCCTGAAATGTTAAATTGTCGATTGAAATGACAATGACTTAAAGTTATTAAAAAGACTTTTGGAAGAAGTTGTTACTTGCGTTGATTTATTATTATTTTATTAAATCACTATGCTGATTAATTGTTAATATGACGAAGATATAAAGTGTTAAATGTGAACGAAATTGAAGGATGTTTAAATCCTGTTTTATAAACTGCCTATGATAATACCATGCTTAGTGTCACTCGTAAATATTCTAAAATCTACCTTTAGTAAGTGTCTAAACCTATCATCACTACCTCTCTGAGGTTAGGCGAGCGGCTTACTGAGTACACATTGTTTTTTGCACTCATACTACACTTGCTGTGCATTCTATTGTACAGGTACTTTCATAGCAATGTGGAGGATTCGGAGACTTAGGCGAGATGCATCATCCGGAGGTGATTGATGTGTGGCTAGAATTCGTGATTTTAAGCATTATATCCCTCGCATTTTATGAGCTT
>ML324136.1:0-14007 GCA_005239505.1 Nicotiana paniculata
TCCTATATTACTTGTCGACCACGTACACTTGCGTGTGCATTGGGAAATCAACCAACATTAAACTTTCATATCAATTTTTGCTTTTATATTCATTATGCACGAGGGGACATTTTGTGCCGAGTGATTATTATTTATGCACGAGGGACATTCCGTGCCGAGTGATTGTGAGGTTATGCACGAGGGGACATTTTGTGCCAAGTGACTTTATTATTTATGCACGAGGGGACATTCCGTGCCGAGTGATTGTGAGGCTATGCACGAGGGGTCATGTCGTGCCTTCCCCTGTCTATTTTACTTGTTTCGAGTTGTTACTTCCTGTTTTACTTCTACATTCCAGTTTGTACTTGATTCTACTGTTTTAGCAATTGTTGCCCTTTTATCCCCAACATGTTCTTCCCTGTAGTTGTATTTCTTGTTTATTTCCTGCTATATTATTGAACTGCACATGTAATATTTGTTGTCGTGTACTAGCCTCATCACTACTTTGCCGAGGTTAGGCTCGGCACTTACTCAGTACATGAGGTCGGTTGTACTGATGCTACACCTGCACTTCTTTATGTTGTGAAGATTACGCAGCCGGACCCAGTGGACATCGTTAGGGGGAGTATCCTTCAGTCCATTTCAGAAGACACCGAGGTAGTTTCGTAGGCGTTCGTGGATCTCGGCGTCACTGTCTATCTTTCATTCTATCATCTATGTGTTTCCAGACAGATATATCATTTTATTTCAAACTGTTATCTTTAGCTAAATCTTAGACTGGTTCGTGAGATTGTGACTCCATTTCTGGGTTTTGTACTTAAAGGGATTTCTTCGTTATTGGCTATTGTTATTTAGGTTTTTTTTAATCTTCCGCATTTTATCTCAATTATCTAGTCAGTGTTTTACTTTCACTTGTTAATAAATCAATCCAGTTAACACGTTGGCTTGCCTAGCGGATGCAACGTTAGGCGCCATCATGGCCTGAAGGTGGAATTTCGGATTGTGACAAGTTGGTATCAGAGCACTAGGTTGCTTAGGTCTCACAACTCACGGACAAACTTGTTAGAGTCTGAGGGATCGGTACAGAGACGTCTGTACGTATCCCCTAAAGGCTGCAAAGTTAGGAATAACTTCACTTTTCTTCTCTTCTGTCGTGCGATTTGAATTCTAAATGCTAATTGATTTTCGATTCTACTCTCTCGCAGATGGTGAGAATGCATGCTTCCTCATCTACCGATCAACAGTCTTTCCTCCTATTGCAGCTCCTACGAGGGGCCGAGGTCGTACGAGAGGCCGAGGCAGGGGCAGGGCTCAGCCCAGACCAGCAGCCCCAGTAGAGGACCCACAGGTAGACTTTGCCGGTGAGGTTCCTACTCAGACAGTCCCAGTTGGACCAGCTTAGGTCTCAGAGGGGTTCATTTCCACCCCGGTGCTTCAGGACGCTCTAGTCTGCTTAGTGGGACTCATGGAGAGTGTGGCTTAGGTCGGTCTTCTTCCTACTGCACCAGCACACCAGAGCAGCTAGATCCTCAGTTTCAGACTCTGGAACCTCAGATGGCCGGAGTAGCTCAGTCAGGCATTGTGGCACCGACAGTTTAGGGAGCTGCTATGTCAGCAGATGCTTTATGGAGATTGGATAGATTCACCAAGTTATTCACTACTACATTTACTGGTGCACCATCAGAGGATCCCCGGGATTATTTGGACAGCTGTCATGAGGTTCTTCGAAACATGGGCATACTAGAGTCCAATGGAGTTGATTTTGCTACTTTTCGTCTTTCGGGTCCTGCCAAGACTTGGTGGAGAGACTATTGCTTGATCAGGCCAGTTGGGTCTGCACCATTGACTTGGGCTCAGTTCTCCGAGTTATTCTTGGGAAAGTTCCTTCCACTTACTCAGAGGGAGGATCTTCGGAGGCAGTTTGAGTGCCTCTAGTAGGGATCTATATCTGTCACTCAGTACGAGACCAGGTTCATCACTCTAGCTCGGCATGCTATTATGATACTCCCCACTGATCGTGAGAGAGTGAGGAGATTTATTGAGGGTTTAGCTCAGCCCATCAGGCTTCAGATGGCCAAGGAGTCAGGTATTGATATTTCATTACAGGATGCGGCCAATGTGGCCAGGAGGATTGAGATGATTTTGTCACAAGGTGGTGGTCAGGGGGGTGACAAGAGGCCCCGTCACTTCGGTCGATTCAGTGGAGCCTCATCTGGGGGCAGGGATTGTTTCGGCAGAGGACATCCTCCCAGACCCTATCAGTCGGAACTTCAAGTAGCTCACAGTGCACCGCCAGCTCCTATTAGTGCATCACCAGCACCTATCAGTGCACTGCCACTTCAGAGCTTCTAGGTTGGTTATCTGGGTCGACAGGGCCAGTTCCAGAGTCAGCAGCTACAGCAGTAGAGGCCTTGTTATTCTTGCGGTGGTACGGGGTATATTTCCAGGTTTTTCCCCCGAGGTTTTGGTGGGTCTCAGTATCAGGGTTCCCATGCCATGGTTCCCGCATCAGGCGCACCCCCACCCCCTCAGACAGCTAGGGGTGGTGGTCGTGGTGCTAGAGGTGGAGGTCAGACTCATAGAGGTGGAGGACATGCCACGAGAGGTAGATGTCAGGCCGCAGTAGGTCGACCCAGTGATGTTCAGGTTGGAGGGGATCAACCCCAGTGCTATGCTTTTCCTGCCAAGCCTGATGCTGAGGCTTCTGATGCAGTTATTACAGGTACGGTTTCAGTTTCCAATCGAGAGTCTTCGGTGTTATTTGATCCGGGTTCTATATTGTCCTATGTGTCTTCATATTTGCCCCTTATTTGAGTATGCTCCGTGATTCCTTGAGTACTGTTGTGCATGTGTCTACACCGGTCGGTGATTCTATAGTGGTAGATCGAGTCTACCGTTCTTGCTTAGTAGTTATTGGTGGTCTCGACAGAGGTTGATCTTTTGATTCTTGATATGGTTGACTTTGATATTATATTGGGGATGTATTGGTTATCCCCCTATTATGCTATTTTGGATTGTCATGCCAAGACGGTGACCTTGGCCTTGCCAGGGGCACCTCGTTTGGAGTGGAGAGGGACTCCTAGTCATTCTTCCGGTAGAGTTATTTCATATATGAAGGCTTGGCGTATGGTCGAGAAGGGTTGCTTGGCCTATTTGGCCTATGTTCGCGATTCTAGTGCTGAGGTTCCTTATATGGAGTCTGTGCCCGTGGTTCGTGAGTTTCCAGAGGTATTCCCTGCTGACCTGCCGGGTATGCCACCCGACAGGGATATTGACTTTTGCATTGAGTTGGCTCCGGGCACTCANTGTTTTCCAAGATTGACTTGAGATCTGGTTACCATCAGCTGAGGATTAGGGCGTCTGATGTCCCTAAGACAGCCTTTCGTACTCGGTATGGGCATTATGAGTTCTTTGATGTCATTTGGGCTGACAAATGTCCCCGCTGCTTTTATGGAGTTGATGAACCGAGTGTTCAGGCCCTAGTTGGACTAATTTGTGATTGTTTTCATTGATGATATTTTGATTTACTCCCGTACCCGTGAGTATCATGGGCAGCACCTTCGAGTCGTTCTCCAGACTTTGAGGGATAGTCAGTTGTATGCCAAATTTTCCAAGTGTGAGTTCTGTTTGAGTTTAGTTGCATTTCTAGGCCATGTGGTATCGTCAGAGGGTATTCAGGTGGATCCCAAGAAGATTTCAGCAGTCAGAGATTTTCCTAGACCCACCTCAGCTACAGAGATCCGGAGTTTCTTGGGCTTAGCAGGTTATTATCGCCGGTTTGTGGAAGGATTTTCATCCATTGCAACCCCGATGACCAGATTGACTCAGAAGGGTGCCCAATTCAGGTGGTCGGAGGAGTGTGAGGCGAGCTTTCAGAAGCTCAAGACAGCCTTGACCACGGCACCGGTGTTAGTTTTGCCCACATGTTCAGGGACATATATCGTGTATTGTGATGCTTCACGGGTGGGACTTGGTGCAGTGTTGATGCAGGATGGCAAGGTTATAGCCTATGCTTCTCGTCAGTTGAAGGTTCATGAGAAGATCTATCCAGTTCATGACTTGGAGTTAGCAGCTATTGTGCATGCATTGAAGATTTGGAGGCATTACTTGTATGGTGTGCCATGTGAGGTGTTCACGGATCATAAGAGCTTACAATATCTGTTCAAGCAGAAGGAGTTGAACATGAGGTAGAGGAGATGGTTAGAGTTGCTGAAGGATTATGATATTACCATTCTTTATCATCCGGGGAAGGCCAATGTGGTGGATGATGCTTTGAACCGGAAGTCAGCCAGTATGGGTAGTCTTGCTTATTTATCAGTCGGAGAGCGATCGCTTGCGTTGGATGTTCAGGCCTTGGCCAACCGATTTATGAGATTGGAGGTTTCTGAGACTGGCAGTGTGTTGGACCATACCGTGGCCCGTTCTTCATTGTATGATCATATTCGGTCCAGGCAGTATGATGATCACCATCTATGTGCTCTTAGAGATACGTTCGGCACGGCGGTTCCAAGCAGGTCACAGTGGATGATGAGGGATTTCTGAGGATGCAGGGCCGCATTTGTGTGCCTGATATTGATGGCATCCATGAGTTGATTCTTTAGGAGGCCCATAGTTCCCGGCATTCCATCCATTCGGGCGCCGCAAAGATGTACCAGGACTTGTGGAAGCACTATTTGTGGCGGAGGATGAAGAAGGATATTTTAGCTTATGTAGCTCGGTGCATGAACTATCAGCAGGTTAAGTACGAGCACCAGAGACCCGGTGGGTTGATGCAGCAGATTCAGCTTCCCGAGTGGAAGTGGGAGCGTATCACCATGGATTTCGTAGTTGGACTCCCACGGACTCAGAGGTTGTTTGATACATTATGGGTCATTGTGGATAGGCTGACCAAGTCAATGCACTTCATCCCAGTATCAGTTTCGTATTCAGCAGAGAAGTTGGCAAAGATCTATATGAGAGAGATTGTTAGATTGCATGGTGTGCCCATATCCATTATATCATACCGATGTACTCAGTTTACCTCCCATTTCTGGAGAGTATTTCAGCGAGAGTTGGGCACACTAATTGATTTGAGCACATCATTTCATCCTCAGACGGACGGACAGTCCGAGCGTACTTTTCAGATTTTAGAGGATATGATGCGAGCTTGTGTCATTGACTTTGGTGGTTCATGGGACCAGTTCTTTCCTTTAGCTGAGTTTGCCTACAACAACAGCTATCAGTCGAGCATTCATATGGCTCCGTATGAGGCATTATATGGTAGGCGGTGTCGGTCTCCAGTAGGATGATTTGAGCCGGGAGAGGCTAGATTGTTGGGTTCTGAGTTAGTCTAGGATGCCTTGGACAAGGTGAAGATCATTCAGGATAGACTTCGTACAGCTCAGTCTAGGCAGAAGAGATATGCAGATCACAGAGTTCGAGATTTGGCATTTATGATAGGAGACCGAGTATTTCTTCGGGTGTCGCCCATGAAGGGCGTGATGAGATTCAGAAAGAAGGGCAAGTTGAGCCCTAGGTACATTGGTCCATTTGAGATTCTGGATAAGGTAGGAGAGGTGGCCTACAGACTTGACTTTCCACCTAGTTTGTCAACCGTGCATCCGGTATTTCACGTATCTATGCTCCGGAGGTATATTGCGGATCCATCTCATGTACTTGACTTCAGGGGTGTCCAGTTGGACAAGGATTTGTCTTCTAGTTGACAAAACCAAAAATAATAATTTACCAAATGAGAAAAATAAACATTTCAAATGATTATTTGCATGCATTACTCTCCATAAAAGTAGTCTAATCAACATGGAGTAATATTTAAAGGAGTGTTGTAGTTATGGAAATGTGGGTCCCACGTGTATCTATGATAGTTTGCATTTAAGAATTGAAAATAATGTAGGAGTTTTTTTGAAATTATATATATTGCCCTTGGTCGACCATCTTTCCTTTTCTAGTATGTTCCAAAATCACCGTTACTCGGACATCTTTCCCGTTGGCCATGAACCTCCTTTGGATTTTTGATTTACTCAACTCTTCTATTTTCGATTCAAAACTAAGAAAAGATAAAATAGAAGTTACTAACTTGAAATAAGGATGTATTGTGGTCCGGGCACAGCCCGGGAACGGCCCAGGCCCGCCGACCCATATGGTCTCGGCCCAAGCGGTCCTAAGAGCCCACAGTGGGCCGGTCCTTAATGGTGAGACGGTGGGCCCGGGACCATTTAGCCCGGGACCGGCTTCCATTGGTGGGCCGGTTCAACTGGGCCTAACGACTATTTTTCAAAAAAAAAAAAAATTTAAAAATTGGCCAACAGTTGGAAATTTAAAAAATAGTCGTTGGGCTGCCAATTTAGCCATTTGGCACTTTCAAAAATAGCCATTGCCCCCCAAACTTCGTTTTAACCCCAAACTTTTTTATTATTACACTTTCTCCCTATTCTCAACTATAAATACCCCCTCATTCTTTTATTTTTTTCTCACAAAATTATCAATCTCTCTCTAATTTTCTTCTATAATTGCTTGCTTTATTATTGCAATTTGTGAAAAATTGTGAAGTCGGTGAATTGAAGTATTCAAGTCTTCAACGATATGCAATTTTCAAGAAGTTGTTCGTCAATTCGGTAAATTCGTTCCAACTCTTAAGTTTTAATATTATAGTTTTGTTTGTTTTACTTTGTATAATTATAATTAATATGGCCTTTTCTTTGAAAAGAATATTTGGTAATAAGGGAAAATCTAAAATTGGTGAATCTAGTGGCCAAGCTACTACTCCTCCCCCGGCTCCCCCACCCAAACCTGTTACCCGTCATCCTCCACCTGTTATTCTTGATAGTGATAACCCTTTATTTCAATTTATCGATAGTCAATTTTACCATGATATTGCACTATGTGAACAATTAAATGATGAATATATGAATACTCTTTATGGTAATCCAACTATTGATGAATATGATGATGAAAATATAGATTTAGATGAAACGCAATCAGATGATGATACACCTACTAGTCCTGTTGTTGAAGTTAACCCAACTGATAATAATTCAAATGATGCCCCGCCTGACCCTCATGTAGTAACCCCTACTTTTAATAGACAACCTTCTAAACGGTGTGAAACATCTCTTTTTTGGCACTTTTTTATTCAACTAAGAGATCAAAATAAGGCTAAGTGTAAAACTTGTGGAACTTTGATGGCTCATAAATTTACTGGAGACCGTAGCGGTACGGGTAGTTTGACTAGATACATAAAGACACATCCTAAAGATAAAGCTAGATTTCTTCAAATGAAAGCTGCGCAAAAGGGGACAAGTCTAGGTACTCAGGTTAACCCTATTTATAGATATTTTTGCATTAGAGATAAAATAATATCAGTTTCAATGGATAATACTTCTAGTAACACTAATGCTATAGCGTTGCTTACAACTACACTAAATCCTGCATTTAGTAATATTTTTCATGTTAGATGTATTTGTCAAATTTACCATTTAATCATCGGTGATGGTATGAAAATTTTAAATGTTGAAATTGAAAAGGTTAAAATGGCTCTTAATTGGCTTTTTTATTCAAACCGTAAAAGTAAACTTAGAGAATATTTTAAAAAATGCGATGAATTTGGCCTTAGAGAAAGAAAGGTTCCTAAACCTTGTCCGACTAGATGGAATTACATGTATGAAAGTTTAGTTGCTGGTGGTGATGATGATGATGAGCACCTTACAAATTAGGATTGGACTAATGTTTAGAAAAATTTCATGTTTCTACAAATGAATTATCTGGGAAATATTATCCTACTATTTCTAATTGTTTAGTTTATATTGCAGAACTTGCAAATTTGTTTACTCCATTTTTAGAGGATGGGGTGATTTATGAACTTGCTAATGATTCTATGAGAGAAAAGTTTAAAAAATATTTTTTTCCCTATCCCCCCTATTTATAGTGTTGCTGCCATGTTAAATCCTACTATGAAATTAGGAGGTCCTCACTTTTGGTATACAAATATTTATAATGCTTTAGCACTTTCAGATGAGGAAATGTCTACGCTTGCAGATGCAAAAGCCTCGATTAAAATAAATGCTCAAACAATTTATAATGCTTATCAACTTGCCTTAGATCATGCTAGATCAAATATGCCAACTCCTACTTCGTCTAGTTCGCAATCATCTAAAAGAACTGCGGGACTAAAAATACTTAGTGCTTGGACGGGGTTCAGGGGTTCTCAAGGTGAAAATATTGGTGATAGTTGACAACTAAATGAGCTTCAAGTTTATTTGTCGCAGGGACTTGAATCAGAGAATCCCGACGGCTCCTTTAATGTTTTGGAATGGTGGAAGGACAAAGAAAAATATTATCCGGTTCTTTCAAGGATGGCTCGAGATATTTTAAGTATTCAAGTTTCAATAGTGGCATCGGAGAGCGCTTTCAATTAAGCGAGACTTCAAATCGGTGATCATAGAGCGTCTATGAGGGAGAGCTTGAAAAAATCAGTACTCTTCAGAGATTGGATCCGTTCGGAACGAAGAAACTTTGGACTTGCTGAATCACAACCAGAGATAGACGAAGCTTACGAAGAAATTCTAGCGGAACTTGCGGAGGATGCTGCTTCGCCCGGCCACCACCAACGGAAATTCCTCCAAACCTTGAAGGGTTTATGAAATCTGTAAGAGATAATATGTAGACTAATATGTAACTTGTATTTTGGTACATCTTCATTAGTTTTTTTCCTTTTAATGGTGGTATTAGCACCTTATTGTGATCATGTATTTTGGTACATCTTCACTAGTTTTTTTCCTTTTAATGGTGGTATTAGCATCTTACTTTGATCATTCCATTGGGGGGGAGGAAGACTAAGAAAGATATTGCCATTTTTTGTTAATGTCGTAATAATAAAATTTATAAGGCATTCCCTTGAATATTTCTTTACAAAATATTTTGTGTTTAAATTTGAATTACAAGATTTATGTCACAATTATATAATATAATTTACAATAAATTAGATAAAAAAAATTCAAAAAAAAATAGCCCGGCCCACTTAGCCCGGGCCCATATGGACAGGTTACATCCACTAGGACCGTTTAGCCCGGGACCGCTTGGGACTGGCCCGAGACCGTTTGGCCCGGCCCATTAGCCCATTTAGGCCCGGGCCTGGACCACAATACATCCTTAACTTGAAATCCAAATCTAAAAGTAAAATATTAAAATCAAGATAATAAAGTAATAGTAAAGCAAAGTCATAGTAAAATACAACGATTTTTCTAAAGTATATTTCAAATTGAAGTAATCATTTAAGTATCTTGTATAATACTCTTGCCCTAGATATTCTATTCTACCCCCATTCCTCTATTAATAATGTTCATTTAATTCGAACTTGAGCCCGAATGTTGAAATTCACTTTTTTTATTCTTTCTTTTTCCTCACTTATTCTAAAAAGGAAAAAAAGAGAAAAGAGGGGGAGAGAAATTCATCACCAATATTTGATTGTATCTCTAATCTTCTTCATTCCTTCCCATGACAATAGCTAGAATGAAAAAAAGAGGAATGTCAACGCATCCGGGAAAAAATGATTAATCTCTATCAATAGATCTGCTAAAGCCCCGAACCATAGCGTACTTAGTATTGGTGCCACAGAGAGATATGTTTTTAAATCTCGCATTTAAAAACCTTCTTCTTTTATGTTATTTGTTGGAATAAATAATACATATATGGTTAGATGCATATGCAGTTAAGGGCCGCTTAGAGTTGGACATAGAATTGCTAATTCAAATTGCAATGTACAATATATATATAAAATAAATTCACTTGTGATTACAAACTTGAAAACCACAGGAAGTTTTATCACTACAAGAATCTTGAACTTTTATTACAACCAAAACAATCTAAGAGTTAGAAAGTTTACTCAGATAGTTATTTTCCTTTTTAATTACAGAAATTTTGACCTATTTAATAGGGTGTGTGTGTGGAAATATATATATATGGAAATCAGAGAGTGATTCGATAGATTTCTTGAGTAATAAAGATTAAGAATAATGTCTAAGTATTAGTTAGAGTAAATAATATAAAGTTAAAATGAGTTTAAGATAAATGTAAGAAAAATGACTTTTGCCCAGGGAAGTCATACTTTCTCATGGAAAATGTATTAAGGCATCTCTAGTAACTCGTAATTCTTAGATCCTAAAATTTTCAGAGGCAATCCCAGCAAATCAGAAACTTATTCTTAGAACCAAGGACTATATATGGAACATAATTTAAATCCATCAGAGACCAAAGACCATTTATGCTATTCCTCAACTTTAAAATAGCTGTCCAAATTTTTGGTGGTGCTCCTCATTCCAGTAGCTAATCATGACATTTATTTTCTCTCCGTCAACAAGAATATCTTTCATATTATCATTCTTAGGATTGTATATAACAGTTTTTGTGTTACGACCATATATCTCCAAAATTAGTTCTCCATCTCCTGTCACGAAAGAATGCTAGCTTTTAGGGAAAGAAATCAAGTTATCATAAAAAGAAGATGAAATTAGTACTTCAGCGAATTTTCTTAATCTTATCGATTATATGACCTATATTTAGAAACATTGTGGGAGGGACAAGACTACTTCAACAGCCTCATTTAATTTCTTCCTTGTTCAATCCCTCACTACTCATGCGAAGTAATCCAGAAGCATGACTGAACATATTTGTAATTTGTTTGGCCTTTAATATTTTTCTTGGCTTTGTATGTGAGATTGATTTCATAGACAGGTAAGTGAATTGATAAAAATGAGTAAACTTGTGTTTGGATCGACCAGCTCCTCATTTAGTTGGGCAGAACTAAAATTTGTTTAACCCAGTTCTTCCTGTATGACATGTCTTGGGCTTTCCGATGGTTGGGCCTTGGAGACTAACTGTGCCAGGCGGCCCATCCATGCGTATTTTGTGTAAAAATTGCACGGGCGTCCTATTTGGTCGCCCTCATTTAACTTATACCCATATTTTTAATATTATTTAATCTATACCCTAATTTTTACAACTTCAGGCGCCGCCTTCCTGATACCTGTGCAAAACTTCAGCTTATTTAGTGCTGAAGTTTTTACAAATGAATTAAATAACTTCAACATCTTCTGCTGAAGTTTTTGAAAAAGCTTTATGACAAAACTAATTAATCCAGGACAAAACTTCAGCATATTGGGTGGTGAAGTTTTTACAACTAAACTAAATAACTTCAGCATCTTCCGCTGAAGTTTTTCAAAAAGCTTTTTATGAGAACTTATTGAATCCAGGACAAAACTTCAGCATATTGGGTGCTGAAGTTTTTACAACTAAACTAAATAACTTCAGCATCTTCTACCGAAATTTTTCAAAAAGCTAATGACGACAAAACTAATGAATCCAGGACAAAACTTCAGCATATAGAGTGATGAAGTTTTTACAAATAAACTAATTAACTTCAGCAGAAGATGCTGAAATATATGAAAAAACTTTATGACAAAACTAATTTATCCAAGACAAAACTTCAGCTTATTTAGTGCTGAAATTTTTTATAAATGAACTAAATAATTTCAGCATTTCTGCTGAAATTTTTGAAAAAGCCTAGAATGCTGAAGTTTGTGTGAAAGCCTTTGCTACTTCAGGCCCGTATGCCTGAAGTTTATGCGAAAAGTGGATACGCTTGTAATTTTTTTTGCAAAGTGGATATAAATTAAAACGTGACCCAAAAAGCGGGTATAGCTGTAAATCCCCCGTATTTTGTCCAGATTCACTAAGAAATTAGTTAAGTTGCTAATCCGGATTCTTGACCCTTAAAATCAGTTACTAAAGCTCTTGAAATCATTACTCTCCTCTCTAAACTCCTGATTCGTTTTTTTTAATTGATCAAAAGTCAGTGTAGAATTAATCATAATCTCAGTCCTTGCCTTTGTAGCATTAATGACTTGTAGTCACAATTGGTTTCAACTTAGTTTGCTGCGAGTTCAACCGAGTCCGTGAACATCAAGAGATTCCCTTTGGATTTAACTTGGCTAATAACGTTGATCTTAAGTTAACAAATCACTAGCAATGGGTACCCTCTCACAATTACATATCCATGGCGTTTTGAATCTTCACATACAGTTTTGAACTTAGGAATCTAATCAATCAAGAACACAAGATCTTAGGTGTGTTGTGGGCTTTTAGCATTGCGTTGTAGAGGTATTTGTTGAGTTTGCGGGGCGGTTCTTTCATTTGAGTCATTTTTTATGTTTGACTACATTTGAATTATTGTATATGGGTGCATGGATTGCATGGTTTGTGGCTCTGGGTAGTATTGGTGTTGCATGTCAGTAGAGTAGTTGATATTTGATAAGATGAAGTCATCGAATCTAGGATGGGTACTATCAGAGTTAATTGCGGTATATTTGGAAGGATAATATCGGAAATCGGCTTAGAAATTGGCGTTCTTGTTGAAGGAGAGAGCTCTATGACTTGTTGGTCTGATGAATGATTATGAGTTTCCGCGTGTTTCTTTCATCATCAACAATGTACGAAGATTTTAGAACGAGGTTTTGTTTGATATGAGGTGTATTACCGGTATTGGGTTGTTTTGAGCAGCTGTTGTGATTAGAAATCATTGCTATAATTGAGTTATGTGGTATATCCTGTTATTGTGCCTGCGGTTATGGTTGTGGCTTGATACAACATGTTCAGACTTATATAGTGTGCAGATTGCGAGGTTCGGGCCTTTTGGGAAATTTCAAATGTTGGAAATAGGATTCTGTGATTTATGGGCTAAGGTTGGAGTAATGATCTTTAGTATGTTGCGTTATCGGGCCTATATGGGACATGTTGACATGGGATCACCCTCGAGTATGTGCATGGTAAGGTTACACGGTGATTTGATGGCTTAAGAACAACTCTTGGCACGTTCGAGGACGAACATACGTTTAAGTGGGGAGGATGTAACGATCTGAACAGTCGTTTTGAGCATTTGCATTTTGCTCTGTAGTTTGCAGGCACGAGTAGCTCCGTATGATGTTTATGACTTGTGTGAATCGTCAATTTTGGTATTCCAGTTATTCAGAATCGATTTGGAAGAATGAATTTTATTGTTGAAGCTATAAGTTGGAAGAGTTGACCAAGTTTGACTTCTTGTGAATATGACCCCGTAACCGAGTTTTGATGGGCCCAGATGGTGATTTTAGACTCGGGCGTATGCTCGGAGTTGCTTTTGGATGTTTCTTGAAGGTTTCAGCACAAATTGGCGAAAATTAGAAATTTGAAGGTTTCGAAAGTTCATAAGTTTGACCGGAAGTTGACCTTATGATATCGGATTCGGTTTATGATTCCGGGAATTGGATAGCTTCGTTTCGTCATTTGGGACCTGTGTGCAAAATTTGGGTTCATTCCAAGTTGATTTGGTATGTTTTGGCGCGAGATTTGGAAGTTGAAAGTTCAAGGTTCATAGATTTCGATTTGAGGTGCGATTCGTCATTTTGATGTTGTTATGTGTGTTTCTAGGCCTCGAGTAGGTCCATGTCGTGTTATGAGACTTGTCGGTATATTTGGACGGGGTTTCGAGTAGCTCGGGTGAGTTTCATATGAGGTTTGGACCATTTCTCATTATCATTTGGTTGCTGGTAGCTACTGGTATTGGTCTTGCGCACCTGCGGTTGAATTTGCGCAGGTGCGATGGTCGCAGAAGCGACAAAGCAGCCGCAGAAGCGAGGGAGTGTTGGCCGGGGAGGCATCGCAGAAGCGGATCATCAAGCGCAGGAGCGCGATCGCAGATGCGGCCATGGCCATTGCAGAAGCGGTCTGTCTCGCAGATGCGTGCCTTTTCCTGCAAAAGTGAAGTTTGCATATGCGACCTTTTGTCTGCAAATGCGGATTCTGCTGAGCAAAAGCTATAAAAATCGAGGTTTTGGGTCTTTCATCATATTATGAGATATGGACTTCGGAATGGAGTACTTTTTGCATCACAAGGATTGGTGTAAGTATTCTTTACTTGGTTTTGATTACATTTCATGAATCCACCTTCATTTTTAGCAATTGGTTGATGAATTTAAAGAGAAAATTGGGGGGGGGGGGGGT